>CAUYLG010078850.1:0-69669 GCA_963573385.1 Cacajao melanocephalus | reverse complement strand
TTTTTAGACTGCATTCTAGCCTGGGCAGTAGAACAAGAATCCTGTTCTCTCTCCCTCTTTTTCTTCCTCTTTCTTTCCCTCATACATTCTTTTTCTTTCTTTCTTTCACTCTCACTTTCTTTCCTCTCTTTTTCTTTCTTTAAAAAAAAATTAAAAAAAAATAAAAAAAAATATTAAAAAATGTATTTCTATTCTGTCTATGTCATTTCATAGGAAGTCACAGCTCCATGCATGTTATTGCCCCTGAAGACCTTCCAGTGGGACAAGATGTGGGGTGGAAAGCAGTGATATTGATGATCCTGACTCCGTATAGGCCTAAGCTAATGTGTGTGTTTGTGTCTTCACTTCTCAGAAAAAAATTAAAGGTAAAAAAGAAATTAAAAATAGAAAAATAATTATTGAATGAGGATGTAAACAAAGAAATCTTTTTGTGCAGTTGTATAATGTGTTTGTGTTTTAAGCTAGGTGTTATTATAAGAGAATCAAAAAGTTAAAACTTTTTTAAAGGTTTAGAAAGTGAAAATGTTATAGCAAGCAAAATTTAATTGATTATTGAAGAAAGAAAATTTAAAAAATAAATGTAATGTAGGTTAAGTATACAGCGTTTATAAAGTCTAGAGTAGTGTGCAGTAATGTCCTAAGCCTTCACGTTCCCTCACCACTCATTCACTGAAACCCAGAGCAGCTTCGAGTCTTGCAAGTTCTATTCATGGTAAGTGCCCTATACAGGTGTACTACTGTTTATCTTTTACACTGTTTTTACTGTGCTTAGGAATGTTCAGATACACAAATAACATTTCTGTTACAATTGCCTACAGTATTCAATATAGTGATATGGTGTATAGGTTTGTAGCCCAGGAGCAATATACTGTCCCATACAGCTTCGGTGTGTAGCAGGCTATCTAGGTTTGTGCAAATACACTCTATGATGTTCACACAATGAATGAAATGATGTAGCAATGCATTTATCAGAACATATCCCTGTCATTAAGCAATTTATGGCTGTATATGGAAAGAATCATGAACTATGACCAAGCAGGATTTATCTTGGGAATGCAGGGCTGGTTCAACATCTGAAAACATATTAATGTAATATATTACATCAAATCATAAAAAACAAAAATTACACAATCATCTCATTAGATTCAGAAAAAGCATTTGACAAATTCTAAAACCATTTTATGATTTAAAAAAGAAACCACGTAACTAGAAATAGAAGGGAGCTTCCTCAGCCTAATAAATGGTATCTACAAAAAACCCCACAGCTAACATCATATTTAATGGTGAAACACTGAATGCTTTCTCCCTAAGACCAGGAACAAGACAAAAAAAGTCCACTGTCATTTTTTTTTTTTTGAGACAAGGTTTCATACCTGTTGCCCAGGCTGGAGTGCAATTGTGTGATCTGTCCTCACTGCAACCTCCGCTCACTGCCTCCCAGGCTCAAGTGACTCTCCCACCTCAGACTCCTGAGTAGCTGGGACTACAGGTGCACACCACAATGCCTATGTAATTTTTCTGTTTTTTGTAGAGACAGGGTTTCACCATGTTGCCCAGGCTGGTCTCAATCTCCTGAGCTCAAGTGATCCACCTACCTTGGCCTCCCAAAGTTCTGGGATTACAGGTGTGAGCCACTGTGCCCTGCTTCATCACTTCTACTTAACATTGTGCAGGACATTCTAGCCAGGACAATTAGGCAAAAATACATAAATTAAATTAAATTAAATTAAAGTGATCCATATTAACCAGAAGTAAAACTGTCTCTATTCAAACTATAGAAACTCTTAAGGAATCCACCAATAAATAAATAAATAAACTCTATTAGAACAAATAAACAAGTTTTCTCTTCCTGAAGTACATACTTCTCTCAAGTGTCTGTTAGTAGTATACTATTTTCATTAGTATTTGCTCAAAGTGCCTGAATTCTGCCTTTGTACTTGAAAGATAATTCGACTGGGTATAGTGATACTTAGTTGACACTAATTTTCTCCTAGCATTTTGAAAATATTATTTTAATCTTCTAGCTCTTTCTTCTTTCAAGAAATCAGCAGTCATTCTCTTGCAGGTAATTTACCTTTTCTGTCTGGCTGCTTTTACTATCTTGTCTTTGTCTTTGTTCTAAAGGTATACTAAATTTTTCTAGATATCTGTTACTTCATCCTGTTGCAAGTTGTTGGACTTCCTGAATCTGAGGAATAGCACCTTTCATCAGTTTGGCGAAAGTCTCAACCATTAATTGTTTGAATAATGCCTTTTCCTTTATTAACTTTGTAAGCTCTATCATATATTACAATTAGACACGTTGGAACTTTTCAGTCGTTAGCCTATATCTTTTAACCTTTTATATTTTCCTTATCTTTGTGCAATATTTTCAGAAATAACTTTTGTGCATTACTCAGATGATCATGATCTTTTAAGCTGTATTTAGCTTTCAACTTAATATTTATATAGTTCTAATTTGAGTTATAGTTTTTATTTTTAGAAGTTCTATTTGGTATTACTTCAAATCAAACATCTTGATTTTTTTGTTTCTTCCTAATGCTTTGAATATCTTAGTTTTTCCATAAAATATTAAAAAATACATTTCTATATTCTGTCCTTGGTAATTTTAATATCTGCTATCTTGGCAGGTATTATTCTGTAATTTGTCCTTTCTGCATATTTTGTTTTATTTTGCTTTTGCTCCTGGAAGCATTCTTCCTCTTGTGCTTTGTATATTTTGATTGCAAATGTACAAATGTTCTTCAGCCATGCATTTAAATGCTTTTTAAAAATATATATATAGAATCTTACAGTTTAAATATGTAGTGCCAGGAGCTTTTCTTTACCTATTTAGTTTTAAATACTTATAGAAACAGTTGTTCAATCATCCCACTATCTTAAACCTCTTATGTCATTTTGTTTCATGTATGTCTTTTGTTAAATAGCGTTATTTGCATTTTTCACTTAACATGTTTGAGATGCCTTAATAGGCTAGGTTAGCCTTGACAGATTTAATGTATATCTGATGTAGTTTGCTATGCTTCTGTTATTTTTATACTTCCTTGCTTTTCTTTGGCTAAATTTTGCAATTGTGCCTCAGACTTCCTTGGTCTTTTCGGGAATGTATTTTGGAAGTTCACACATTTTTTATTCTACTGACATTTAATTTAATAATGCACATTTCTCTAAATATATTTACTCTCTTTCTATATAAGGGAAAAAATGTATTTTATTTATCTATACTACTTCCCTGTCCTCCACTATTCCTCAGGTTGTTTTGTTTTTGTTTTTTGAGGCAGAATCTCACTCTGTCACCTAGGCTGGAGTTCAGTGGCATGATTATAGCTCACTCCAGCCCTAAATTTTGTGTACCTCATATTTTCATCGACTAATTTGGCCTTTTAGATTTACTTTTACTTAATTTTATATATTATGTATTTTCTTTTTTAAGAATTAGATGTTAAATTCACATTAAATTTTGTAACTACATTATCTTTGTTTGGACATCTATTCTAAGTTTTACTGGATTTATCTACTCATCACCATTTAATCTTTTTTTTAGTGGCTTCTGTGGACCACTGTCCAGATTGACTCCTTCAGATCTGAGGCGTTCCTTCCTTCAGCTGCTAGGGGATTTGCCTACTGACAACTCACAGGTGAGTTCCTCCCCAGGCATTGCTCTCACGCACATTGGCACTCTTCTCAGGATTAGGCTGTGATATCGGGGTATAAAGTCTTGGTCCTCTTGCCACAATTAAGGCATCTGTGAAAATCAGCTTCAAAGCTTTGCATAGGATTGGCTAGGCCCTCTGTTGCAACTATATCTCAGTTCAGCTATTTCCTCTATTCATTCCATTTGAACACTTTCAATAAACCACCTGCACCCAAATCTCCATCTCAAAACTACAGCACGAGGGTTATCCCTAGGGCCTTCAGGGTCCTGAGCAAATGCTGTCAGTATAACACTTTGACTAAAATCTGCATCACCAACTTCATGGGTCCATCTGAGGTATAGTGAGTTGTTAATGAAGGTGTAGTGAGTTGTTCAGTTGAAGATTTGGACTAATGGGTAAAGAAAAGGTACGTATGTCTTTGTTTATTGTCCAGTCAATGTCTGTGAAGACTGGTGTCGAGGCACTCTGTGCGTGTTCAGGTCAAGAAACTATCTCTTCCGGTGCTTATTAGTGCTCAATTTATTGTCAAATGCACAGTGCCTGACTAATTTTACACTTCTCACCAGGAGAAAAAGTTGTGATTATGTTGTCAGACAGAAAGCTAGACCTTTTCTAAACTTGTTTGTATTGAAATGACATAGATTTTCTTGACTCAGAAGTACTCTAATACCCTTGTTTAATGCTGGTTACATTGTTACTCAACGACGCTGCTTTACCAAAGCTGCCTGTGAATACTGGTTTCTAAGGACTCTCAAAGGCTGTTACTGTGCTTTGTTTTAGTTGCCCACAAATGAAAGTCTTTCTCAGAGAGGGAAGGAGTATGTGCATGATAATTCATTTTTCTGGTCATGTTAAATTTACACCTTGAAATTTTATAGCATAAATGTAGAATGACACATCTTCCAACTATGTCTTCTTGAGAACTCTTAAGCTATACTCTGCATTCTTGAATGCAATCTCTTGATATTGACAGCACCCTTGCTGTAAGCAGGAAGGCTAGGTGAGGGACTTGCAGGCAGAGCAAGAAGAGTGGTCTGCTTCGTCCAAAGAATGTCTGTCCTTCCTTCTGCACAGTTTAAGACTGATCCAGGAGAGCACAATGTCACATCTATTGGTGACAAGAGAAGACATCAGTTGAAAGGGCACTTTGGTATTGTAGAAAAATGGTCTCAAAAACCCTCCAAAGAGCTTCGTCACCCCAGAGGACTGCCTGACATATGGTGCAGAGCCTACAGAAGGGGTGGCACCACCACCCTGGTGGTGAGCGCCCAGGGTAAAGGACTACTGCCTTCATCTCACGCTCTCTGGTGCTGAAGATCAGAGGCAGTACGCAGTCTGAATATGGTTAAGTGAGTGCCAGTCTACAGTCCCCTACATAGCCCATGCCCAAGGGCTAGTCGTAGACCAAGAGACTTGAACTTATTTTGTGTCCAATGTGAGTGAGAGTCACCCAAAATCAGTATGTCAGCACGATCTTGGTGGTTCCATTTCATGCCATCCAATGAAAGAAATATTGCTCTGGCTATTGGAAGTGATCTGTTCACCAGGTCATTCCCTTAGAACCAGCCCCTGGCCCCAGGGCCCCAGGACAACATCACAGGCACCAGTGCCAGGGGCACTTTGCATGCAGTTCCAGGAAGACCTTCTCTGGGTAAGCTCTGAGGCTGCCCTCAAGTGATTCAGCAGGGTTAGGCTTCCTTCTGCTTCATGCCTCGCTCTCAGTTCTAGATTCCATTTCTATGAGCTTAGAGGATCCAGAGATGAGAAATTCTGCCTAACTTCACTTTCCAGGGAGGTTTTGCCTGGAAAGTGAAGACTCCAGGGAGTCTTTTTCATAATTTGTATTGGAACAAAAACTAGTGCCTGATTCATCCATCTGGTTCTATTTTTGATTAAAATTATCAAATTTCCTCAAAGATCTTCCCTATTTCCTTTGGGAATTTTAGTTTCTTAATGTTTTTGTCTTTCTCTTGACCATTTCAATGGAAATTTGGAAGGAAGGGAATTAAATTCATGAGCTTACATGGTAATTTATTACTGTTACTTCTTATTTTATTTAGGAACCCATTCTATTCACATCTCCCATTTTTGAGGGATTCTGTGGGGTTTGCCATTTTGCCCTAGGCACCACACCATGCTTCGAACTTCAGCAGAAAATCTGGAGGGATAGCTGCTCATTCTCTGTGCTGTCTCCAGCTAAATATGAATGTCATCTCATAGTGGGAGTTCCAAGCCTATTACCTGTGGATCTCAGCGTTTTCGGGGTACACCCCTAAGCTGGTCACCACAATGGAACCTTCTGTATGCACAGAACTCCAAGGTTGGTCTGGGTATCACTCTTAAAATTGCTGAGGGTCTTTCTTTGAATATACTTCCTTTCAATACACTTCTTTTCTCCGACAATTCAGGGACACCTTTGACAACCCTTCAATGCCTTTTACTCTCCGAGCTCTGACAACCTCCTGGGGTTAAATTGCCCAGTGCACAGGAGGTACTCTGGCTATAGAAAAGATGGCTGGGGCTTGGGCTTCTGAATCACACATGGCTCCATATAATTCACCCTCAGCCTTTCCTCTGCCTTGGGAGACTGAGTTTTTCTTCTGGTGAAGGGTCTGCCTGTACTTTCTGGGCCTGCCTCAAGAGACAGTGTCAGTCCCATCAGACTCTTCCTCTATCATCCCTGGCTGGACCACAGGGCCACCAGCCCTCTGCAGAGCAGCGCAGTGGATGGCCCAATTATGCCTTTGAGTCATTGCCATTGCTCCTGACTCATGGTTGTGCCTGATTCTCACATTCTGACATCTTTCCCATTCGCTTTTTGAAGTTCTAGACCCTTCTAAGAAGTGCCCACCCTTTTTATCATTACCACACTATATTAGCATCTTGATTAAAAATGGAATAGAACCTGCATCACTTTGTCTGCTGGGCCTACCACTGGGACCAGGCAGGATAAAGGGATTTTCTAAGGCTGGTATAGCTCTGAAGCAAGGGTGCGTCAGCCAGAGATGCAGACATGACATCACGAGCAATCAGCAGTCACCGGTGGCTCAGGTCGCACGATTCCTACTGTGCAGCTCTGCAAGCAGAGCCCTTCTATAGTGTACAGGTATTGGCCCCAGAGGAGCTACTCCAAGATGGTCCCTCTTTGCAAAGGAATTTATTTAGTAGAACATCTCCAGGCTATCAAGTCTACTTAGTTCTCTGCTGAACGCTTCCTGTGCTATTCAAGAGTTTAGGAAAGGCCCAAGTTATTCAAGTTGGGAACCTTGCTACTGATATCCAAGTGTAAGCAATGTGGATGTCTATCTTCCCTAGTCTTGTGTTTCTTCCTCAGAGGTAAAGGAGAACTCAAAGCATATCTATACTCCTTCCACCTGTCTTTTTCTCACTCATTTTTTTTCCTGTGCTTTGTCTGTGTAGCCATTTTGAACAGTCCCAAACATCTTGGGAATTCCCAGGAGGTTCTTTCATTCTTTCCTTAAGTGTTATAACCACTGTCCTTCTCTACAAACCACATAAATGTTTGTTGTAGAGAATTAGAAGATACAACGAAAAATGAAAGAAAGAAAATCACCCTGATCTCACTATTCAAAGATACTATAGTAATTACTGTGAATGTTTGAATGCATTTCCTTCCAGTTGCTTTTCCATGTTTATATTTATTTTTTACCTGTGTAATATTACTATACAAACTATTTTGTATCCTGTGATTTTCACTTGACAATATGCCCAGGACATTTTTTTCATGTTACTAAATATTCCTCTGGATCTCCTTTAAAAATAAGTATATCCTATTCCATTTCATAGTGGTACCATAAATTGGTTTTCTAATTTCTGGCTGTTTAATATTAAGGTTTTCATCTTGTTCTCCCTCTCCCTCCTCCTCTTTCTTTTTCTTCTTCTTTGGTTTTAGATTATAAACAGCACTGGAAGAGATTAAGGCTTATTTTTGCACAAATCCTTGATTCCATTACTAGCATAAATTCTTAGAAGTAGAAATCCTTCATCCTAGTGTATGTTAAGCTATTCTTGCATTGCTGTAAGGACATACCTGAGGCCAGGGAATTTATAAAGAAAAGAGTTTAATTGGCCCATGGTTCTGTAGGCTGTACAAGAAGCATGGCACTGGCATTTGCTTGGCTTATGGGGAAGCCTAGAGGAGCTTTTACTCAAGGTGAAAGTCAAAATGGGAGCAGGCATCCCACAAAGCAGAGTGGGAGCATGAGTGGGGGAGGCACTAAATACTGAAAAAACCAGATCTCCTGAGAACTCACTCCCTATCCTGAGGCCAGCACCAAGCCATGAGGGATGATCTGCCCCCATGACCCAAACACCTCCTACCAGGCACTCCCTCCAACACTGGGGATTACAATGAGATTTGGCAGGAACCTATATTCAAACTACATCATCATGCATGAAACTTCCATGTTTTTTAAAAACACCATATTGTCTTTCAGGAAGACTAGATTAATTTATATCTCTGCCTGCAGTATGTAAGAGTTCATTGTGCCAAAGTTAGATTATTAACTCTTATCCTTGTGTGTATAATACATATATACATTATTTTCTAGAAAACTATGCAGAAATTCATTGCTTTAATTTGTATTTTTTTACAATAAAACATTTTTCAGGTGAATATTTCTCATCTTTTGTGTCATGCATATTTATATCCTTTGTTTTTGCTATTCTCATTCCTTTTTCACTTAACACATGATTTGGAAGAGCTTCTATATATTCATGATATTACTCCTTTGTCCATTTCTATGGTTTGCTTTATAGATTTTTTTTTGACATGCCAAATTCTAACTTTGATAGCATTAAGTTCATTCCTACATTTATTCAACAAAAACAGTTTAGATTGCATTATATGTCAGGCATCGTTTAGGCAATAAGGATATAGCAGTGACAAAAGAGACAATGACCTCCCTCATGGCTTTAATTTCTAGTGAAGAGTGGTGGGGTCACACAATCAACAAATAAAGTGTGTAAAATGTCAGATAATGACTAACACTAGGAAGGCAGGCGAAGCGGCACAGGGGAGCAGAGACAGCCTGACTGCTTGGACTGCGGCAGCCAGGGGCGGGTGGCACCTTCTGAGCAGAGACTTGTGTGGAGGAGAGTGAGCTCTGGGGCCCTCTGGAGGAACAGCAACTGCTAAAGCCTGCGGCAGGGTTGCCTGTGGTAGGAAGGTGCTGGGAGTGTGGAAGGGCTGCAAGGAACCCAGTGTGGCAGGAGCAGAGTGAAGAGTTGGAAGGCTAGGGAGGCCTGGTCAGCATGCTGAAGGCTGCTCTCTCCTGTTTGGGAGAGTCCTTTAGCTAATTTTCAGAAATTTTGATAGTCAGTGGTTACATGTAGCCATTATCAAAAGTTAAATTATCTAAACTTAAAACGAAGTACACTGTATTAAAAATAAAGGTGCAATATACTCAAATTTCTTCACTTCTTAATTGTTTATTATAATTGACTGTTATCTCTGCTCTTGAGGTTAACTGCATCTATGTTATCTGCACAGTGGAAACGCTGTATAACCATGTGCTTCTGTGTGTCTCTGCATTACTCTGAGCTCAGTGACAGCATGTTGGTAGCCTGAAATCAGCCATAGTGAGAATATATACACCATGAAAATCAGCAAATTCTACAAATTCAAGGCTTTTAAAAATGCTTATGTCGATTGTCTAGACTTCAAATGACAAAGAAAATGTTAATAACTTAGATTAAACTTAAAAGTGTGTCGTGTCTGTAGCAAAAGAGCACAAAAATTGAGGAAATAATCTCCCAGTATTCAAAAATTATTATCCAATCCAGAAAAACATTGTTTACATCACTGATGAGCAAGTGAATTCCTGGCATATGTTTTCATTGTTTCACTTTCTTCTTATGAATTAATATAAAGAAGTATATCAAGCAACATTCCATTTTGGAACTATACTCACCCATTGATTGTAGCCATAGGTTGCTAAGAATACACAAGTCTGGCAAAAAACAGTGAAAACATTCTGTGAGAATCAATTGACCATATGGAATTTACAATGAAGAGTACTGTAGAGTTTATTGCCATTTGCAAATCATGTGCAACATATCCTTTATATCAGTGAAATCTATAAAAAATGCACATATGTGTATATGGGCATACATTTTTTTTTCACAACTGGTTGTTGAACCAGCACAGCACTAAAACCAGGACCAGAACCAGAACACACTGGGCCTTTATGGACCAAGTAAGGATTTCACCTATTTATTCTTAGAGTGACTGGAAGCTATCAGTGGGTTTTGAGTAGAGGAAGAAAATGGCCAGTTATTAGTTTATAAGAATAATTTTGGCTGCCATGTAACAAATGGACTGAAAGAGGTCAGAAGGGAAGCAGAAGACCAGTGAGAAGGCTCTTGCAGTGACCTAGGCAAGAATGACAGTGCTTGGGTAAGGCTCGTGGCAGAAAAGTGGTGAGAAGTGGCCGTAGTCAAGATACAGTTTGTAAGTAAGTCCACAGGCTTTCCTGATTAATTAGATATAGGGTTTGGAAAAAAGAGAGAGATCAAAATGTCTCCGTGGGGCCTTTGTTGTGAGCAACTCAGTATGGCAATGGTGCCTGAGACTGCCAACCTTGGAGATGAGTTTGAGTGGGAAATTAAGAATATGGTTTTGGATGTGTGACATTTGTGATGCTGTGGGGATATCCAAGGGGGAGGTCATCAGGCAAATGGGCATGAGAATCTGCACTTCTGGGAGAGATAGCTGCTAGACATGAACATTTAGTGTTCAAAAGCAAAAAAAGGTATCTAAAGGCATGAAAATAAAAAAGATAATCAAGATATGAGTAAAACAGAGAGGAAAGAGTTTCAAGATGGAGCCCTAGAGCACCCAACTCCTAGAGACTGCAGATGTAAAGGGGGCACAGAATAGAACCAAGAATGTGGAGTGGTCTTCATGCCCTTATGTAAATTGTCTTTGGTGTCTGCCTTTCCCAACTATCTCTGCACCAGTAATAAATTATTTTAATTCCTATGGGTTTATGATAGATTTTAATATCAGATAAAGTAAGCCCCTGTCATTAGTTTTGTTATAATTTTCCTATTCTCTTGTGTTTATTTTCCTTGGATATGCTTTCAGACAGTGGTGTTTGTGTTAAAACAATTTATGGTTAAATGTTAAATCATTTATTATTTAATTGATACCTTTATGATATTAAGTCTTACTTTCTAAGGAAATGTTATTTCTCTCAATTTATTCAAATATGCTTTTATCTGCCTTTGTAAAGTTTTAAGGTCTTCTTTATAAAGGCCCTAAATAATTTTTGATACGTTTATTCTTACACATTTATTTTATTCTATTATAAATTGAATACTTTCTCCCCATTGTTTTTCTAGCCAGCTGTTGCCATATATAAGAAAGTTATTCATTTTTATATACTCAGTTTTTATTCAACTTACTGAATGCTCTTATTCATTATGAAGGATCTTTAATTCATTGGAGCTTATCAGAATGATAATGATAATAATCATTCAAATAATAGTGGTTAGATATTATTTACAAATATTTATATCTTTTATTTTCAGAGTTGAGATAATTAACTAGGCTGAGAGCATATACTCTTATATTCTCCCTGAATTTAATGGGGGAAAGCTGTTCCTATTTCAATGTTAAGTACGTCATTAGCTAGTTTTATTGAGACTAGTGGTTCACAGACTTTGGCGTTTATGAGAATTAATTGTATTTTTGCTAACAATACAGAATCTGGAAATTCATGTTTCAGGTGTAGAGGTTAGGATGAGGCTCATGTCTCTACATTTTCAGCAAGCAGTTTAGGCCCTGCCTAAGATACACTCATTTTCATGTTTGAATAACATTCTTCTATGCCCAGTTAAGTTTTATAAAACACTTTTTAAAATCTTCCATCAAGTGTGAATTTTATCCTTTAAAGAAATAATATGATAAAATTATTAAAATGTACTTTCAATTGTACTTAAAATTGCTTTTACCTCTATATTAAAAAGCGAACTTGGTTTATACTTTATTTTGAAGGTTGCTTTTGTCAGGATTTTTTTTTTTTTCAAAAGAAGAAACTTGTTTTAGCTTTCAAAAATGAATAAAAAAACTTCCATACATAAACAAATAATTTCATATATATTACATATTGACTTATGTGAATATATATAGAAGTTTTCTGTCCCTTAAAAGTTTGAATTCTCTCTGCCTATAAAACTCTCTGGGCCTGATGCTGTCATTGAAGGTATTCAATTATTTGAAAATATTTCCAGCTTACCACCCCACTCCTACCAGGCTATCAATTTAGGTTTTCTTCAATCTTGAGTCAGTTTTCATGATTTATATTCTTTTAGAAAATTATTTTTTAAAATTCCAGCCTTTTGAAAACTTGAGTATGGAGCTTTACATAGGATTTAAAAAATATATCTATTTTTGATTATGCACCTTTCTCATTCTTAATTTTATGTATTTCCTGATTAGCTATTTTATTTAGTAGGCATGTAATCTGTTTTTAGAATTATTTTTGTCAGTTCTACAAGATTTTATTTTGTGATTTTCTAACTTATGCTTAACTTTACTAGTTTTTCATTTTTCCTTATATTTTTTAGGAATTCTCTTTTTAATTATTTAGTTAAAAGAGGGGATTCAGTTGTTTTCATTCATTTGTGTTTAATGCTGAAAGCATTTGAGATTCATTAGATTTTCCTTGAGATTAATTTTAGATGCATCTAATATGTATTAACCTGGAGTCTTATTATTATTACTATTGTTTTCAAAATTATATGTAAATGAAAATGTCATTTCTTCTTTGATCTAAGAATTATTTAGGAGAGTGGATTTTAAAATCTTTCAAAGTGTTTGGAACATTCAATATAAATTATAAAATTAAATTTAAGTGTGTTCACTGTAGCTTGTACAATTTTTATCTTGTCTTTTTTTGTGGACTTATAAATGATATATGATGAGTATATTGTAAGTGTAGCATGGACCATTGAAAGGATTTGTGTAATCTTTGCTCTTAGAGCACAGACTTCAAATTACATAGAGATGTGCACATATGCATAAATACATATGTATACAAATATATTAATTTTCCCTTGTAATGTATTATTTATATCATCAATATCCTTGCTTTGCAGCTTATTTAATATGTCTAGTATTTACAGAGGTATGTTCAAACTTCCTACCACCTTGTGCTTTTGTAAATTTATTCTTCTATGAGTTATTTCTAATAGTTTGCACCTTACATATCTTGATTTAATATTTTTCAGTGCACAATGATTGATGACTATTATCTTTTCACTGCAAATTATCAGTTTATTAATATTAAATTCAAATCATTCTTCACAGCAGTTAATTTAAATTTTTATCCTAACTTTAAATTCATATGTTTTAATGCTTTTTTTGGCCTTGATTTCTATTTTTTCAACTATTAATATTGCAATACACATTTAAGATTTACATTTGTTTACATATCTTTGCCCATTTTTCTGCTTTTCAACTTTTTGTAACACTTGTTTCAGGGTGACACTAAAAATATTATCTTATTTGTTTAATAGAGGTCCAGTGTTCTTTCCTCATAATAGGAAATTTAATCTATTTGTATTTATTCCTATAATGCTTTTATTCTAATTTTTCTCATTCTTTGTAATGCTCTTGGTTAGGTATGCTTAGATTTTTTGCATGTTTTTACTTTGCTTTACATTTTTTACTGTAAGGACAAACATATCTTTACCTTTATCTTGTCCTGAGGTTGGAAAAGTGTTTACTCAAGTCTTCATTTAGTAGTTACCTTTAAGTTTTTCTATTTACCCTTTTATCTATTTTTAAAAATAAAATATTATCTTTTGAATTTTTACTTTAAATTGTGAATTTACTGCCCTTTCATCTACTTTTTCTAATCAAGCACTACTTGATCTGTAATACTGAAATTTAATTATTATTTGATATGTTAGGATTATTTTTTCTAACATATCAAAAACCATTTCTAATAATGGTTTATAATTCATTTCAGGACTAGCCAACAGGCCACGCATAGCTTGATTTTATAATTATTGGACTCAATTTGCTTCTTCCCTTAACTGGTAAAAGCATAGCTTCCACTAAATCTTTCAGGAATGGTACTTGCATAACTAGGATAACTTTATTTTGCTTTTACACTTGAAAGACAAATTGGTTATGTATAACATTATTGGATTAAAAATATCTTTCTGTCAAAACTCTAGATAGTATTTTTTTGGGGGGTTCCTCAAATTGTGTGGATTACATAGGAGATATTGAGATTGGTGATATGGTTTAGCTCTGTCCCCAGTCAAATCTCAACTTGAATTGTATCTCTCAGAATTCCCATGTGTTGTAGGAGGGACCCAGGGAGAGTTAATTGAATCACGGAGGCTGGTCTTTTTCGTGCTATTCTCCTGATAGTGAATAAGTCTCACGAGATCTGATGGGTTTATCAGGGGTTTCCGCTTTTGCTTCTTCCTCATTTTCTCTTGCTGCCACTATGTAAGAAGTGCTTTTTACCTCCCGCCGTGATTCTGAGGCCTCCCCAGCCGTGTGAAATTGTAAGTCCAATTAAACCTCTTTTTCTTCCTAGGCTTGGGTATGTCTTTATCAGCAGTGTGAAAACAAACTAATACAGTAAATTGGTACCAATAGAGTTGGTGTGCTGCTGAAGAGATGCCCGAAAATGTGGAAGCAAGTTTGGAACTGGGTAACAGGCAGAGGTTGGAACAGTCTGGAGGGCTCAGAAGAAGACAGGAAAATGTGGGAAAGTTTAAAACTTCCTACAGACTTGTTGAATGGCTTTGCCCAAAACACTGGTAGCGATATGGACAATAAGATCTAGGCTGAGGTGGTCTCAGATGGAGATGAGGAACTTGTTGGGAACTGGAGCAAAGGTGACTCTTGTTATGCTTTAGTAAAGAGACTGGAAGCATTTTGCCCCTGCCCTAGAGATTTGTGGAACTTTGAACTTGAGACAGAGAATATAGAGTATCTGGCAGAAGAAATTTCTAAGCAGCAAAGCATTCAAGATGTATCATGTGAATGTAGGCACTCACACATTTAACAGTACCCAAGTACTGTTAAAGACATTCAATCTAATAAGGGAAGCAGAGCATAAAAGTCTGGAAAATTTGCAGCCTGATAATGTGATAGAAAAGAAAAACCCATTTTCTGGGGAGAAATTCAAGCTGGCTGCAGAAATTTGCATAAGGAGACTAAAAGGAGCCTATGTTAATCCTGCAGGAGACCCCGCACAGAATCCCCACTGGGGCACTGCCTAGCGGAGCTTTGAGAAGAGGGCCACCGTCCTCCAGACCCCAGAATGACAGGTCTGCCAACAGCTTGCACTGTGTGCCTGGAAAAGCCGCAAACACCCAACACCAGCCCACAAAAGAAGCTGGGAGGGAGGCTGTACCCTGCAGAGCCATGGGGACAGAGCTGGCCAAGACCATAGGAACCCACCTCTTGCATCAGCGTGACCTGGATGTGAGACCTGGAGTTAAAGGAGATCATTTTGGAGCTTTAAGTTTTGACTGCACTGCTGGATTTTGGACTTGCATGGGCCCTGTAACCTCCTTTGTTTGGACAATTTATCCCATTTGGAATGGCTATATTTACCCAATACCTATACCCCCATTGTATCTAGGAAGTAACTGGCTTGTATTTGATTTTATAGGCTCATAGGCGGAAGGCACTTGCCTTGTCTCAGATGAGACTTTGGACTGTGAACATTTGGGTTAATGCTGAAATGAGTTAAGACTTTGGAGGACTGTTGGGAAGGCATGATTGTTTTTGAAATGTGAGGACATGAGATTTGGAGGGGCCAGGGGCAGAATGATATGGTTTGACTGTGCCCCATTCAAATCTCAACTTGAATTGTATCTCCCAGAATTCTCCCATGTTATGGGAGGGACATAGGGGGAGGCAACTGAATCATGGGGGCTGACCTTTCCTGTGCTTTTCTTGTGATAGTGAATAAGTCTCACGAGATCTGATGGGTTTATCAGGGGTTTCTGCTTTTGCTTCTTCCTCATTTTCTCTTGCTGCTGCCATGTAAGAAGTGCCTTTTGCCTCCTGCCATGATTCCCCAGTCATGTGGAACTGTAAGTCCAATTAAAGCTCTATTTCTTCTCAGTCTCAGGTATGTCTTTATCAGCAGCATGAAAATGAACTAATACAACTGGTATGATTTTTCTTTTTAGTAGGGTGACCTGTGTTTTGCTTCTGGAGGTGATTTTACATGGAGGTTAGATGCAGAGAGCTTGGAGCAAGATTACTTGTGTTCAAATCCTGGCTCTGTCATGAAAAGTTGCATGACTGTGGGCAGTCACTTAACCTCTGTGCCTCTGTTTTCTTATCTGCAAAGTAGGAATAATAATATTTTCTTTAAATGGATTGATATATATGTGTGTGCATATAGGTTTGTGCCTGTGCATGTATGCATTTGTCCAGGTGCTTGTGTGTATTCATGTATGTGTTTGTGGATTGCTCAATACATGTATGAACATGTGTATGTGTATGTGTGAGTGCCTACATTCACATGATACATGTATCACACACACATGCATCCATGTGTATGTGTGCATGTGTGTGCATTTGTGTGTGTTTGTGTATGTTGCACAGATAACCATTGGAGGCTGGGGGACCACATGAAGACACTTTCCAAGAGGCTGCTAACAGGACCAGTCTTATGAGGCCAAAGACTAAAACAGCTAGTGCCTCTCCTCCCTGTTGCTCCTGTCTTTAATGTTTTATTTTGGCTGCTTATTTTTATTCTGCTAATTTAAAAAGAAGGCTATCTCCTCTATTCCTACTGTCACTTTCCTCACTAGCTCTTGCTTCAATCAATGCAAAGGCTTATTTGACCTGTCTCCTTGCCTGCAGGTGTGGTTGCCTCTAACTTTACAGACTCAAGAGTAATTTTTTAAAAGTGTAGAGTTCTCTGTAGGACATCCCTACTCCAAACCTTGTAGTGATGCCCCTATACCTGCACACAGTTTTCCAAGTCTTCAGCACACTACATATACTTTTTGCACATTTGCCAAGTTTTCTTGCTACTCATTCATGCTTAAAAACACTGTCCTGTCTTTCTCTTATCCCAAACTCAGATTCAGCTTTTAAAACCTAAGTCAGGCATCACCCTTCCAGAAAGCCTCTCCGATCCCCTCCCTGCCTAAATGAGGAAACTCCTCTTCCCTAGGCCCATGTATGTTCTACTCTTATCTATCACCGTACTAACCACATTCTGTTATAATTCATTTGTTCATCTCTCATTCTAGATTATTATAATATCTCTTGATGTGTATGTACGAGTGCATACATATGCATCAAGGGATGAAATAATGTTTTCTTCAACCTAATCTCCCCCCCACCTAACACAGTACCTGGCACACAGCACATAATACATGTCTGTTGAGTGATAAAGGAAAGGGATGCTGTGCATGAGATTGGAACTGAATCAGCCTCACACCTTACTGTTCCTCACCTGCCCCTGCTTTTTGCCTTCTTTACTATGAGTAATTCAAACACAGTGAAGAAATTGGGGGTCCAAGAGTGCACATGATTTGCTTAATTCCACAGAACTAGTAAGTTGGAGAAGGGGAATTAAACTCTGGGCTTCTAACCTAGAGTCCAAGGATGATTAATTCCAAGTGTGGCCCCATCCCAGAGCAGGTCGATGTTAAAAGCTGGGTTTTGAGGCCCCGGTGCTCAGGCACAAAGAGTACTATCTGCTGCCTGCCTTCCTCCACCCTTATTCAGTAAGAGCTCTGCCAGATTCTAGCATAGAGAAAGAGATGCGTGCACTCTCCTGAGAGGAAGTGGGTGGAGGTGATGGAGTCTCCACTGTAATGAGCAGTGTGCTGGGCTGAGCGCTGGGGAGGGTTAAAGGTGACTTCCCAGATGATTCCACTAAAAATTTCAATTCATTCACTTAATTCAGGTAGCTCCACAGGCCAAGTCAAACCAGAGCAATTACAGCCCATGGGTGTCCCGTAGGAGAGGTAGGAGAGCTTTCACAATGCAACGCAGGGAGGATTACTCCAGGAGCTCTTTATTATGCCACCTCTGAGCCTTGGGGAGGGATAGTCCTTGTGTCTTGGGCTCAAGAAATAGTTTGCTCCTTCTATTTCTGAGCCAGACAGAATTTTGGCTTTTGTTTAATAATAATTACAATAAAACTCATAATAATAATGAATTGGAACAGTTTTACTTTACCAGAAACTGTAATTGGCTTCAATACTGTATTGAATTTCGATTCTATTTAACAGATACTTTTAAGCTAGTAATGTGGTCAAATGATTAGCTTCTTAAGGGATCAGAGGTAGGGCTGGTGAATTAATGACTTAAAATATATAATAAGAACTAACATTTGCACAGCACTATGCTGTGATACATATTAACTTGTCTTCAGCCTCACAACAACCTACTAAAGTAGACTAGAAGCTATTGCTAGAGTCGGATTAGAATTATCCAGGCTACAGGACGGAATGGTAACACCCACAGGTTTTTGGACTTTAGCTTAGGTCCGAGTCTCAGCTCTGCCCTATTATAGCTGTAATGCTCACTATGAAGAACCATTATCTAATCCTCAACAAAATGAGGATGACAGCAGAATTACCGTCAGGCTGTAATGAGACAGTGCCTAATATGGGATAAGACTCACTGAATGATACTGTTATTACCAGTGGCTTGACCGAGGACACAAAATAGCAAATGGTGGAAGTAGAATTTGAATCTGAGCCTTTTGATTCTGAGTTTATTAGCTAACATATCTAATCAGAATTTGTAATTTCTCATGTATCTAAATCTTAATTCATTCATCAAATATTTATTGATGACCACTACACCGGCCAGGTTCTGAGGTATAAGGGATGAAGTAAACAGATTTGTTCTCAAAAAAGGTTGACGTCTAGTGAGAGACAGAGAAAGAGACACCAGAATGCATTGTAGCCCCACAGGATCTGTGACTGAGGCCTGCCTGGGATACGGTGGATACACTGGGTATACTGAGATAGTCAATGAATTGTAGTTCTTGATTCAGGTACAGAGGCTGTGAAGCCAGAACTGGACTTTGAGGGTTATGTAGATATTGGAAGGGTTAAGAAAGGATCGTAGATGGGGGTGGGAGACGCTTTTCTGGCAGTAGTCGTGATGTGGGATAGATGTGTGGCTGCCATATACTATAGGTGTTTTTGGGGACGCAGAGGGTGAGAAGGCATGGAAAGTGTGAGGCCAGAGGAGTAACTGGACATCAGGTCATGAAGAATCTCCTATGTCCTACTAGAAGGGCTTGTCCTGCTGCAAGGTTTGCGTTTTGCTCTGTAGAGAATGGAGAGCCATTGAATCGATTTTAACAGAACAGTGCTATCATCAGATTATAATTTTAGCGTGCTTTAGAAGACAGCAGTGTGAAAGAGGAATCACAGCGTGAGGAGCCAGGCTAGGGAAAATAGCAAGGGCCCAGATTCCAGGCAGGGTATGCTGAATCTCAAGAGCTGGGACTATAAGCCCCTGCCCTGGGATGCACTCTTATGGTGAGCGAGGAGAATGAGGCTGTGAGAGCAGGAGACTGAATCAAGGACGGGGGGTTCAGGAGATCGCAAATGGGAGAGTGCTCAGCAATCATAAAATCCAGGTCGGGGCTACAGAGCAGCCTGCAGAAGTGGAGTGTGAGTGGAAAGGGGGAATATCAAGGAGGAGAAGAAACCTTGAGGCTAGAGGTCCTATGAGCAGGGACCTTTAGGTCCACCGTGAGGCAAACCTGAAGTGAAAATTCAAAATGGAAGTCCGGTGCCAATATTTTAATAACTTTCAGGTCAGTAGGCAGCAAAGGAGAGGTAAAAAGTCTTCCATATCACCTCTGGATCCAAGGAGAGCTGGGGTGTGGGAGAACGAGTTGCCTCCCTTTGAGAAAATCTCCAGAAACTTTATTATTGAAAGACACTGGAGGTGAAAGCAGAGACCCAGATTTTAGATGAATCAGAAAATGAGTAGAGTGACTGTGAAGAGGTTAAGGCTATAGGAAAATTTGTTTATAATAAACTGGGGGTTCTGAAGGACCCCCCAAGGGAACTAAAGGGAAGTCAGTAGTTAAAGCAGGATAAAAAGACATGTTCCTATTTTTTTCCCATGGCCCTTGGCCTAATTTAATGCTGTTGCGTTTGGCTGACTTCACTCTCTTTTGTGAAACTCTTTTCTATTTTTGTCTTCCTAGCGTGACTCTCTCCTGGTTTATTGTCTGTCTCTCAGGCTGAGACTTATTTATTTTCATCCGCTAGATTTTTATTGAAAAACTTCTTGGTGCTTTCTGGCCCCTTCTTCACTCCTCTCTTGTTAAATACAAGTTACCTGACTCTTTTCATGTTTCACTTGACTGACTCGCTCTTGGGCACTGTAAATGTTCTTACGGCTTCAATTCCTACCTGTGTATGTGAATTCTATATCCAGCTCAGAGCCCTCTCTGAGCTCCAGATTACATCTCACCAACATCTCCCCCTGGATGTCCAAAGCCCCTGCATCCTCCAGAGGGCTAGATTCCCCCACACTGCCCATTAAGGCTGCTTCTCTTCAGACGTCATCTCTCCATGAATAGCTTCCCACCCAGTTGCCCTAAAGCACAGGAAAGATATAAATTCCAAGAGGTCAAGAATTTTTATGTCTTGTTTACTGATATGACATAGGACCCAGAACAGTAATGCCTGGCACAGGACAGGTGCTCAAAAAACATTTGTTGAACAAATGAATGAATGAATGAATGAACCAATCCTTGGTTCCCCCTCTCATTCCTGCTCACAGCCAGTCAGAACACAGTTTCTCTTGATTCTTCTCTGAAACCCATTCCCCCTTCTTGAGCACTTCAGCCTTTCATAATTCACACTGTATAATTTTTGACATTATACATTAATATCCACCTTCCTGGAACTCCTGTCAGGTGGCTTTGCTACAGTCTACACTCCATACTCCCACCAAGGGAATTTTAAAAATTAACAGTTGGTTCTCAAAGCATTTAGGTTTGCAGGGCACTTTACTCTCTGCAGAACACCATGAAATATTGTTCTCCTTAATAATACCATACAACCATTTTGTAGGACTTTATGGCATTTCCCACAGAGGGTTCTGCAGAATAGAAGCTCCTGAAAGTGCCCTGAAAAAGAAGTTTTCATGATCAAATGTGTCTAGAAAAGTGAAACACCCAATCCCTAGCTCAAGGAATCATACTACACATGGGAGTATTGTAGGAGTTGATCATTTTGAAAGTAAAAATTTTAAAGTTTAACTTTTTGAAATCAAGTGTTTCCTCCCAATTTTTGAAAAACAGAAAATTTCTGGGTAATTTTAACAAATAGCTAACAGGATTATCATTCTGTGAAAATTATTTCAGAAACAGAGAGCTACACTATTTTAAAGTGGGTCTTGCCTTTATCAAAAACACATTTTTAGAAACTAAATTTTGGCAGAACAAAAGTAATAAACATGAACCCCATTATCAAATCTAATTCGAAGACGAGGCTGGCAGGCTGCACAAAACTGTTGATGTTGGATGAGACCTGGCCACTGTAGCTTCACCTAGTGATCAGTTGTTGAGAGGTGCAGCAAGCTCCAAAGTTTAAGGAAATTTGATGGAAAAAGAATTTCAACTTCTAAAAAAAATTGCATCCATTAACTTAATCTTTTAAAAAGAGAGAAATAGATCATTATTTTATGTCTGTGGTGAGCTTCTTGATCCAGCTGAAAAACCTCAAATCATCAGCTGCATATTGAGAGGAGTGCACTGAAATAGAGACCAGACTATACCCCTGACACGCAGAAAACACACACTGTGACCTGCTCTTTGGTTATTCCCCACGTCCAGAGAACTCAGATGTGCTGGAGTCTGTCACCATGAATCTCTAACTGGCCTTCGTGGATCCTGTTTGACAGCTTTGCTGACTCAGCCATCTTGTCACAGCTCTCTGTCCCTCCAATGCCACTGTTTGCCCAGTGCTGGAAGTCAGAGTGGCAAATGAAACTCCTGTTAGATGCTAATGGGTTGATAGTCTCAGGATCTCAAGTGAGATCCTTCCACATTTCACACAGTCAGCAGGTTTACTCCATGTTCAATTCATGCCAAAATTGATGCACTTTTTTCCCCCAAGCTATGGGGAAGATATTTTAAGAAGGACCATTCTAAATTTCTCAAATTGCATAACCTATGCCAGTGGTTCTAAGACTGGTGGCTCCAAATCCTTGGGCCCAAGTGATATAAAGTTGAGGGACTAAGAATTATTTCCAAGTTTCAAACGGTCAAACGATCCATCATACATTAGTGCATTAAGAAGCCACTTCTGGGTCATCCATTAAGACCATCACTACGTTCACACATTCAATTTGATATCCCCAATCCTGCAAATGAATAGCAATGATAGATAAACAATTAAACAACAAAAAAGGGATACCTACAGGCTCAAACACAAGATAAATATCTCTGCATACCTCAAATAAAACAGAAACTCAGGGAAAAAAGCAGAACTGAAGGCATATGTCTGCTTCTCTCTGTGTGTGACAGAGAGTCCAGAGAGCAAGTGCAGCCAGAAGTAAGCAATCTGTTGGATAATGAAGCTAAGGGGCTTTGTGCAAAATAAGAGGCCAGAAAAAGCCGAATGCTTTGATGCTAAGGCCTGGGAAAAGACATCCTAGCTCATGAAAGATCCTAAAGAAAAAAACCCCAGTGATCCATGGCTGCCACAGTGATGGCCCCAGCAACTTGTGAAACTGGGGGCAACGACTCCAGCTCTCAGCCTGTGGCAAAAAGTGGATCAAGCCTTCCACACCCTTGTGACTGGATCATTTCTATAACTGACATCCTTCTGGGCAGGGACTCTGAGCTGCCAGTGTAAGGCAAGGATTTCTAGACCAGGGATCCTCCAGTGGGAGTACTGCACAGAGGCAGCCATACAACTGCAGACAGAGTGAGTACTGAGAATAGAGAGAGAGAAAAAAATAGGTGTAGAAACCTGTTTAGGCCCTCTTAAAGTGAGCCTAAAATCCCAAATTCTAAACATCTTGAAGAAATCTAAAGCCAAGAAAGACTGTCAAGAATATCTATCAGAATAAATATTTACTCAAGCCAAAATGCATTTAAGAGTGAAAAAAAGATTTGGAAAGTAGGTTTAAAATCTGAGACAATTAAATAGCTAATTTCAATTAAAAATAAAAATTAGGAAGCAAAGTCAGTAAAATAAAACAAGAACACATACATACAATAAAATCAGATCAACAAATATTAGAAATAAATATTATAGTCACTGAAATAAAAACCAAATAAATGAGATCAATTCTAAACTAGATATATTTGGAGAGAAATGATGTAAATTATTAGAAGATGACACCGAGGAATGTGTCCAGAATTTAGAACAGAAGGGGAAAGAGGTATAACAACTTTTAAAAGAGAAGTTAAGAAAACATGAAGAATGGTTGAAGGCAATCCAACAAATATTCATAGGGACTGCAAGAGAAAATAGAAGTCATAGCAGAAAAACTGTTTTTAAAGAGAAAATGGCTAAGACTCCTTCAGAATCAAATAAAGACATGGGTCTTAAGAGCTAAACTGTCTCTGGAATGCTTAAAGATGATTAAAATTCACTCTGAGATGTGTCACATGAAATTGTGGAACATTGAAGGTAGAATATAACCTTAGCATTACTAGAGAGCAAAGGTAGAGCTTGAAATAAGCAATCAGATTGACAGCAGACTTCTCCTCAGCAATAACAGATGCTAGAACAAAATAAAATAATGCATTTGAAGTGTTGGAGTGCCAAACTGTATACCTAGGCACACTTCACTTAAGAGGAGGCAAAATAAAGACATTTTAAAATATCAAAAGAGAAAAGATAATTTTCCAATCACATGCCTCTAAAAGTAATATAAACAAAAGCAAATATAAACAAAAATCTTGGGAGAGACTCAATATAAAGAAGGAAAGTGAATCAAGAAGGAAGGCATGGAATAAAAGAAGCAGTGGAGAGCACAAAAACTAATTAGCTCTACAGATAAACAGAGTCAACAAATCATAATAGAAAACTAAATGGAGGGGTCAAATAAATGCTAAAAAAACTTTTTAAAAAGTTAGGATAGTTAGCAATATTAAATAATTTTGTTTTATTAGGATATAATTATAAATCATGGATGTTAAATATTTTGTGTAATTCCATTTTTATCCTTGTTATTTTAAAATAATATTATAATAATATCATTTCTTGCATCTAAGAACTTTACAATGGTATTCCTCCACTTCCCCTTTCCTGATCTTTGTGCTATAATTGCTATGTATTTATTTCTGCATATATTGTAAACCTTAAATGCATTGTTATTACTTCTGCTTGACATCAATTATCTTCTTAGTATATATATATATATATATATTTTGAGACACAGTCTTGCTCTGTCACCCAGGCTGGAGTGCAGTGGCATGATCTCAGCTCACTACAATCTCCACCTTCTGGGTTCAAGTGATTCTTCCACCTCAGACTCCCAAGCAGCTGGTATTATAGGTGCCTGCCACCTCACCCACCTAATTTTTGCATTTTTAGTAGACTGGTTTCACCATGTGGGCCAGACTGATCTCGAACTCCTGACCTCATGTAATTTGCCTACCTCGGCCTTGGAAAATGCTGGGATTACAGATGTGAGTCACCTGGCACTGCAGTATAATTTTTAAAATAAGAAAAAAATCTTTTAGATTTACTCACTGTATTAGTTTCCTATGGCTGACATAACAAATTATCACAAACTCGGTGGCACAAAGCAAATTAAATTTATTATCTCATAGTTCTGGAGTCCAGAAGCCTGAAATCAATGTGTCAGGTGGACCAGGCTTTTTCTGGAGGCTCCAGGAGAATCCACTCCAAACCTCTCTCCTGTTTCCTGGTGGCTGCCAGCACTCCTTGGCTCTCCTTGGCCTGTAGCACAGCTCTCCAATCCCTGCCTATGTCTTTTGCATCACCTTCTTCTCTGTGTATTTGCTTCTGTTCCCATTCTGTCTAACTTGCCTCTGCCTCACACTTATAAGGACAATTGTGATTGGATTTAGGGCCCACCCAGATAATCCAGGATGATATCATCTCCAGATCCTTAACTATATCAGAAAGACCCTTTTTTCCAAATAAGGTAACATTCCCAGGTTCTGGGGATTGGAACATGCTCATATCCTTCTGGGGGCCACCATTCCACCCACTGCCTTTACATCTTTACCATTTTGGTGCTCTTCCTTCCTTTGTGCGGATCCAGATTTCCATCTAGTACCGTTTCCTTCTTCCCGAGGGACTTCCTTTAACATTTCTGATAGTGCAGCTCTGTCGGTGATGACTTTTTCAGCTTCTGAATGTCTGAAAGGAAGGCATGGAATAAAAGAAACTTTTTTTTTTTTTTTTGGCTTTGTTTTTGAAAGGTATTTTTTCTAGGTGTGTAATTCCAGGTTGACAGGTATTTTTGCTTTTGACACTTTTGGGATGTTGCTCTGTCATCACCTGGATTACATTGTTTCAAAACAGAAATCTGCTGTTATCCTTAACTTTGTTCTCTGTGTGTGCTTTTTTCTCCACTCGTTTTAAAGGTTGTTCTCTTTATCATTTGTTTTACACAATTTGATTACAGTTTGCCTTGGTGTTACTTTCATTTCTTTTGCTCAGCCTTTGCTGATTGATTTGGATCTGTGAATCTAGATGATTTTGAGAAACAATAAGATGGAAAGGTTTGCCTTACCAAGTGTCAAGGTTTATTGAAAACACAGCATGGTTTTGTTTCAGTAATAGACAAATAACAAATGGAATAGAATATTGACTAATTTTTATAAATGTTCCATGCACTCTTAGAAGGTGTATTCTGCATTCTCAGGATGTGCTGTTTAAGATGTATACCCTAAGGAGTTACCTTGTTAATTAGATTGCTAGATCTTTTATATTATTTATACCTATCATACACTCAGCTTACCTTGTACTAAGAGTGCTGTATTAAAATCTTCTATTAAAAGTATAAACCAGGTGGTGAGGCTCATGCCTGTAATCCCAGCACTTTGGGAGGCTGAGGCAGGCGGATCACTAGAGGCCAGGAGTTCAAGACCAGCCCGGCCAAAATGGTGAAACCCCATCTCTACTAAAAATACAAAATTAGCCAGGCCCTAGCGGTGCACGTCTATAATCCCAGCTACTTGGGAGGCTGAGGCAGGAGAATCGCTTGAACCTGAGAGGCAAAAGTTTCAGTGAGCAGAGATCACACCACTGTACTCCAGCCTGGGCAAATGAGTGAGACTTTGTCTCAAAAAAAAAAAAAAAAAAGTGTATTTCATATATTTCTCTTGTCATTTATGTTTTGTAAAGGTAATTGTTGTGTTATTTCATGCATATATATAAAGAATTGTTATGTCTTCATTGTAGAATGTGGTTTTTCATTTGTAAAGTAGTCTTTTGTTTTCTATAATGCTTTTTGCATTGAATTCTACTTAGCTGATAGCACAACCACAATTCCTACTTTTCTTATTGCTTCCATTTATTTGGCAAATATTTGTCCATCCCTTTGTTTTTTCAGCTGTTTTGAATCACTGTATTTTAGATGTATCTCTTTTATAGAGCTGAATTTTGCTTTATGAGCTTGTTTTAAAAATCTTTTCCTTTTAATAGAAAAGTTAAACTCATTCACATTGACTGTTTGAGCTATTGTTTGTTCTCAATTCAGTCATATTATATTAGGTTACTGTGTATACTATGTTATATTTTTGTCTAATTCATTGTTTTTCTTGCTGTATTTGCTATATTCTTTCGGTCTTTTAGATATTTTTCTGGTTTTTATAGAGGTTTATATTTTTATTCCAGTAGTTACCTTTATATTAATACTTTGTGTGACTCTAAATCCTCTTTTTCTTACCTAACCTTTCATTATCTGGCATATCAATTTTAAATGGAATCCTTTAACTCTCATCTATTAACTATATGACAGTTAATGAATAAAAATATCTAGCCCTGAAATAAATATATTCAATAAATAGTACAATTGTATAACCATTTAAGACAAAAATTATTTCCTCAATTCATGCCATAAATATAAAAAAGCAGAATGCTGCCCTTTTTAGAAGAAATAGATAAATTAACCGTATGACTTTGAGAAGAATTATTTTCAACAAGACACAGAAAGTGCAAACAAATATACTATTAAATTTTATCATATTAAAATTAAAATATATATCAATGAAAAACACCAAAGCACAGTGAAAGTCAAGTAACAGAATGGAAGAAGATAAAAGTAACAAATGTAACTGTTTAAGAATTAGTATCAGAAGCAGATAGAAAATGCCAACTTAAATATCTTCTTTTGAGAAGTGTATGTTCATATCCTTTGCCAACTTTTTGTTGGGGTTGATTGTTTTTTTTCTTGTAAATTTGTTTAAGTTCTGTGTAGTTTATGGATATTAGCCCTTTGTCAGATGGGTAGATTGCAAAAATTTTCTCCCATTCTGTATGTTGCCTATTCACTCTGGTGGTAGTTTCTTTTGCTGTGCAGAAGCTCTTTAGTTTAATTACATCCCATTTGTCTATTTTGGCTTTTGTTGCAATGGCTTTTAGCATTTTCGTCATGAAGTCTTCACTCATGCCTATATCCTGAGTGGTATTGCCTAGGTTTTCCTCTAGGGTTTTTATGGTTTGGGGTTTTACATTTAAGTCTTTAATACCTTTATGCTGCCAACAAACATGAAGAAAAGCGCAACATCACTGATCACTGGAGAAATGCAAGTCAAAATCACAACGAGATACCATCTCACACCAGTCAGAATGGCAATTATTAAAAAGACGAGAAATAATAGATGCTGGTGAGGCTGTGGAGAAATAGGAATGCTTTTACACTGTTGTTGTGAATATAATTAGTTCAACCATTGTGGAAGACAGTGTTGTTGATGTGAATATAATTAGTTCAACTATTGTGGAAGACAGTGTGGCAATTCCTTAAGGATCTAGAACCAGGAATACCATTTGACCCAGAAATCCCATTACTGAGTATATACCCAAAGGAATATAAGTCATTCTACTGTAAAGACATGTGCATAGTCTGTGTATGTTTATTGCAGCACTATTTACAATAGCAAAGACATGGAACCAACCCAAATGCCCATCAATGACAGACTGGATAAAGAAAATGTGGTACATATACACTGTGGAATACTATGCAGCCATAAAGAGGAATGAGACCATGTCCCTTACAGGGACATGAATGAAGCTGGAAGCCATTATCCTCAGCAAACTAACATAGGAACAGAAAACTAAACAATGCATGTTCTCATTCATAAGTCGGAGTTGAACAAGAACACATGGACACAGGGAGGGGAACATCACATACGGGGGCCAATTGGGGGATGGGGGACCAGGGGAGGGAGAGCATTAGGACAAATAGCTAATGCATTTGGGGCTTAAAACCTAGATGACCAGTTGATAGGTATAGCAAGCCACCATGGCACATGTATACCTATATAACAAACCTGCATGTTCTGCACTTGTAACCCAGAACCTAAAGTAAAATTTTTACAAAGGCCAGGCATGGTGGCTCATGCCTGTAATCCCAGCATTTGGTGTATCACTTGAGCTCAGGTGTATCACTTGAGGTAAGGAGTTCGAGACGAGCCTGGCCAACATGGTGAAGCCCTGTCTCTACTAAAAATACAAAAAGAATTAGCCCAGCATGTTGGTGGGTACCTATAATCCCAGCTACTTGGGAGGTTGAGGCACAAAAATAGCTTGAACCTGGAAGCAGAGGTTGCAGTGAGCCAAGATCACAGCACTGCACTCCAGCCTGGGCAACAGAGCAAGACGCTGTTTAAAAAAAAAAAAAAAAAGTAAAAGAGAATGCCAACTTAATAAGAAAAATTAGAACATTTGGTACACTTTTGATTGGACAAATTATAGAAAAGATACTCAAATAGTCAATAAACAGAAAGATACTCAGCCTCACTAAATATCAGAAATATGCAAATTAAAACTACAATGAGATTCCATTTCACATGCTTCAGATTGACAATATTAAATCTGACAAAACCAATATTATGAAAATATGAAGAAAAACTATCAATTGTTGGTGAGAACAATTTGGCAATAGCTAGTAAGGTGTATGTTCAGTAATTCCTTTCTTGTACCAGAAAACATATATATAAACACACATATATGTGTGTGTATATGTATTCCTAGCAGCGTTTTTGTAATGAAGAAACAAATTTAATCAACAGAAAAATGGAGAAATAATTTGTGAAGTTATTATACAATGGAATACTCTATAATAGATTAATAAGATAAATATGTGTGAACATGAATAACTTTCAAAAATATAATTTGGAATGATAAAAGCAACTGGCAATTTAATATATACAGTATAAAACCATTCATATATATGTTAAAAGGCTGCAAATAACATTAGTTTATTTCTACTTATGGTACACAAATATTTGGTATTAAAACACTGATAGGAATGATGAACCCCAAATTTATGGTGCTGGTTAACTCTGGAAAGGCGAGAAAGGAAAAGAATTGTGGAGGAGTCCATTGTGTCTTTAAGATTATTTGTAATGCTTTTTTTCATTTAAAAGAGATCTGAAGCAAATATTTCAAAATACTAGGATTTGATTAAGTTGGTTACTGGACATATATATGTTTTTCTTTTCTTCTTTTTTTTTTTTTTTTTTTTTTTTGGATTCAGAGTCTTTTTCTGTCACCCAGCCTGGAGTTCAGGGCACGATCTTGGCTCACTGCAACCTCTGCCTCCTGGGTTCAAGCAATTCTCTTGCCTCAGCCTCCTGAGTAGCTGAGGCTATAGGCACCCACCATGACGCCTGGCTAATTTTTGTATTTTTAGTACAGATGGCGTTTTGCCATATTGGCCAGGCTGGTCTCAAACTCCTGCCCTTCGATGATCTGCCTGCCTCGGCCTCCCAAAGTGCTGGGATTACAGGTGTGAGCTTGTAATTCTTTATGTTTAAATATTTTAGAATCTTGTGCCACATTTTCTTTATCCAGTCTATCATTGATGGGCATTTGGATTGGCTCCAAGTCTTTGCTATTGTGAACAGTGCCACAATAAACATATGTGCACATGTGTCTTTATAATAGAATGATGTATAATCCTTTGGGTATGTACCCAGTAATGGGATTGCTGGGTCAAATGATATTTCTATTTCTAGATCCTTGAGGAATCACCACACTGTCTTCCACAATGGTTGAACTAATTTACACTCCCACCAACAGCATAAAAGTGTTCCTTTTTCTCCACATCCTCTCCAGCATCTGTTGTCTCCTGATGTTTTAATGATTGCCATGGAGTACTATGCAGCCATAAAAAAGGATGAGTTCACGTCCTTTGCAGGGACATGGATGAATTTGGAAACCATCATTCTTAGTAAGCTGACACAAGAACAGAAAACTAAACACTGTATGTTCTCACTCATAAGTGAGTGTTGAACAATGAGAACACATGGACACAGGAAGGGGAACCTCACACACCAGGGCCTGGTGGATGGGGGGCTAGGGGAGGAATAGCAGGGGGTGGGGGGATTGGGGAGGGATAACATTAGGAGAAATACTTAATGTAGATGACGGGGCGATGGATGCAGCAAACCACCACCATGGCACATGTGTACCTATATGACAAACCTGCACATGCACCGCAGAACTTAAAGTATAATAAATCAATTTTAAAAACTATTTTAGTGACAAAGATTATTGTCCTGAGCATCTGGACCTAAAATCAAGAAAAATTAGCTGTAAGAAAAGGCTACATGGGATGAGGTTCTGTTTCATGTCTTGGGCTGGATTATATCAACTCAGGGTATAATGTGTAGTGTAAATCATGCTGCTTTGGATGCAGGTAGCCTGGTTGCATACCCAGGATTATACATACAAGCTTGATTATACATACAAGCCAGGGTTGGCTTGTAACTTAGCCATCTCTTCTTTGGTCAGATTCCACCATGGGGCTTGTTGTGATGATTAAATTAGTTGATGTTCTAAGTGCTTAGCACAGTACCTCAGTGATGGTAAGTATGCTTCACAGGTAACAACACCAACCTCATGAGTTCCTTGTAGATAAAATAATGGAAGCAACTGGTCTGTGATGTCAAAGTTCATAATCCTGGGCTTTCTCTGAGCATCCCCGTTTCCAGTTCCACTCTGGGATCCCATAGCCAGCACAGAGGTTGCCTCTTTGATTTCTGACCTGTGCAAACAGCACAGATAGGGCTCTGGTTGGGTTTTATTAATGGGGCCCCCTGGCAGGAGATCAGTGGGATTGAGGTACTAGTTTTTCCATCTCCCTCTCTGTGAGATTCCTTGGGCTGGCTGTGTTCAGTGATTGAAAGTCACTGTTTCTCTTAAATTGACTTGGTCTGTACAGTCCTCTCTCCCTCAGCTCCTTTTGGTAAACTTTATCTCTCCCCGCTTACAGGGTGGCGATGGCTCTGCTGGTGCCAGCTCCAGGTTTTGCATGGCCTCTGTGGGTTGCCCTACCCCTGCTCAGACCTTTAGTCCTTGAAGCATTCTTTTTTGCATGTGCTGTCTGTCTCCTGCTTGCTCTCTGACACGGCTGGGTAAGTGTCCATCTTATTCCTGGCACAATGTAGGGGCTTCAGTGTTGGTGGAAAGGCAGAGAGAAATTCACTAATTCCCAAGGGAGAAATTTAATCCTGAAGAATTAAGAACAATTTGGCAGTATCTAGTAAATGTATATATCCCATAATTCTTTTCTTATATCAGAAAACAACATACAGAAGACAAATGTTTTCAGAAGTCAAAAGACTAAATTCAAGTAATGAGTCAGATCTTTTCTGCAACCCTCTTCCTGCTAACTGTTCATCTGGAGACCCCTAGAAAGTTTTGCCCTAATGCTGGTGTCTCTCCTCCCTCCCCCATCCCTCACTGACTATTTCCACTGATTTTAAATGAAAGTGGTCCTTAATATTTTGGCATTCATATTTTTCTACCCTTTGCCCTTTCAACCCATCATACAGTGCTCTCTAAATGCACTTAGTGGTGGTACTCTAAGGCAGCAGGCGTTTACAAAAATCTCTAGGCAGTCTCGTGAAAATCAAACAGTCCACCTTTCTTTAGCTGGTTTGTTCAAGGGGATTTCTGCAAATAGCACTTCCTTCAAGCAGAGTCCACCTGCCTTTCCTATCCTTGCTTTCTTGGGAGGTGCCTGCAGTGCCATCAAGGGAGTTCAACCCAGAGAAGGGAGCTCACAGAAGAGATCTGAGGCCCTTTAAAGATGTGGCATCTAATGGAAGATGATTTCTTCAAACAAGCAGGAAACACATGCACAGCAGTCCCAGAGAGAGACATCAGAGAAGAGGGCTCTCCCCTGTGATGAGGGCATTCAGGAATGGAGCAAGGGGGAAGTGGACCCTGAAGCACTGGGCTTGCTGTATGTTACCCAGGCCCAGGCTAGCAGCCTGATGTGAGAGCCTGGTCAGCACTTTGCCCCAAATGGAAAGAGCTTGGCATAGATCACACAGCAGGGTAGTGGTCAGGCTGGGCAGGGACTCCTAAATAATAACAACACAGGCTGAGTTTCTGGGTAAGACATTTCTGTCTTGTCCCATTCTCTGGTTTCAGTGTCCATCTTTGGAGCTCTGTACCACTGATAACCCGATGTTAGGACAGAGACCTGGTATCCTCTCTTTTACTCCTAAATCCGCTGTTCTTCTTTTCTCCAGAGCAGACTCTTTTTCTCCAAAGTTCCTGATTCTAGACTTGTCTTGGTCAGCCTTACCCTGATCCCAGGATCTTATCACACTAGGTGTTCAGGGACTTCTTTTGCATCAACCTGATGCAGCACATAGGCGGATGGTGGCAGCTCTGGGCTTTGTCTTAGGAGTCTTGACAAAGCACCTGAAAAAAGACAGCTGAAGGCCAGCTCCATGTCACAGGACTGCTCCTGATGATTGCCCTAAATCCTCCACCTTCTATGAAATCAATTACTGCCAATAGCCTCGGGACAGGATGGCCCAGCGGCCATCCTCATGGAGTAGAGATCTATTCCAGCATGTACATCTGACTGTGCCATCACTGCCCTTCACATACATACGTCACACCATCTACACCTGCAGTCACAGCTATTTTCACTCGGAGTAAAGCCCAGGCTCTTCAACAAGGCTTGCAAGGCTGTTCAGCACTCGGGACTATTCACATTCTCAGCCACAGCCTTCACACTGAGCCCCCAGTGTCTTGGACCCAATCAAACTAACCTTAGTATTGAGATGCAAAAGATTTGGAACCTATATCCATGTTGTTCTTGGTCTCTGGACTGCTCTTGCCTGTGCTGCCACTTCATATCTCTCACTTCCACTCCTCCTTCAGGGCACAGCTAGCACAGAGCTGAGAGGTCATCTTGCTCAGCACATTCACTCTAGAGATGAGAAAACTGAGGCCCAAATCCCAGGTCAGTTCTCCTGACCTCACGATCAGGCAGCAGCCTGACCTCAGTATCCAACGCTGCACAGCATCTGCAAGGATGCTCGTGTTCCCAGCTCTGGCTTCTCTTTCAGGCCTGTCACATAACCCATGAAAGGGATTTTGAGGCTTTCTGCACTGCCCTGGCTGATGTTCTTTCACTGCCCAGGGCATTTGGTGGGAAAGGTTGTTCATGCACTTTAGGGTTTTAATTTTACTTTTCAAAAAAGTTTTCTTCTATCAATATTTGATAAGGGTAATTTCAAAGACTTGTTTAGTATGATCTGCACATAAGGAGCCCTTCCGAGTATTTATCACGCTTGGGGTATAATTACATTCAGATCCTGAGACGCTGTTGCTAGGTTACCGTTGCTCGAGGTTCCTCCAACCTCCATGCTTGAAGTGCTCCCCCCACCTTGTGGCATTAGGAGCAGGGGACCTGCAGTTTGGGGCTTATGATTCCCCTTAATAAAGACAATATTCTGGAGTCTCTTCTGTTGGAGAAAGAGAGGAGAGAGAAAGAGAGAGAGAGAGACAGACAGACAGCGCTAGCAGGGGCATTTTGCACACCTCCCCAGGTAGGGCTGGAGCTGTGAATCACATCATGTGGTTCCTGCAAGTGAGGTTAAAGAGACAGGAAGGGGACAAAAGGAGGGAGTTGCTGTCTTGTGAGACTCCCCAGGAGAAATCATCTCTGAGCCTTCCCTTCCGCCCTGCTTTCTCCCTGAGAACTGAACATGCATCCTGCCTCCTCCAAAGGCCCCAGGAGGAGTTCCGTGCTGACAGCGGGAGGCTGCCCTTGCCCAAGGACAGGCAGCAGATGAGGGGAAAGCACCTGCTTTCCAGACTGAGCAGCTCTGGGCCCTTAATCTAAGGTGAAAAATCGGGGTCAGGAGACCCAGGCCAGCCCCTCTCTTCATGAGGCTCCTCCACGTTAAAGCCACTTCTAGTAACCAAAGTGTCCAAGGCTCTCTGGTGGATTGTATCTGCACTTCAAGCTGGGTTGGGGATGGCTGGTCTTGAACCCGTGCTGTTTTTCCCATGGTCTCTGAGAGGCAGGAGCAGGGACAGAAGGCCCTTTGTTTAGGCCTCTTATCTCCAGAGGTCTCAAGGGTAAACTTTTTGTTGTTATTTTCAAGTGAGGCTACAATCAATTCCTTTTTTCTTTCCTTCCTTCCTACCTCCCTCCCTTCCTCCCTCCCTCCCTTCCTTCTTTCCTTCCTTCCATCCTGTCTTCTTTCTTTCTCTACCATTAAACAAATCAACTTGTTAAATGCACACCTTTAAAACATAACACATATTTATCATTCTGTTTTAGCATTAAATTTTTATTTCAACCAACTAGGTCCTTTAAGCGGAGGAAGTGGGCGTGCCCCTAACTACCTCTAAAGCCTGTTTTAATTCCTCCCTGTGTGTGCCCGGCACCTTGCAGTTGATTGCTAACCAGAGGATGCTGCCTTTGTGGCTGCACATTGATTAATGGCTGGTCAGGGCCCAACTCACACATTTGTGTTTAATGCACTACTGAGTCAGCACCGCTGGCCTTGGGGAAGAAAAAAAGAAAACAAAACCTGGGAAGATGGGTTTGGGATGGAGTTTAACGTTGGATTTGCATTTTCTGACTCTGATGCCTAATCTATTTTCCTCTGGGCTTTAGAAATGTGCTAGATTGAATTGTGTTTCCCATTGCAAATTTTAAATAAGGTGGATGAGACAGTAGGCATTACTATCCACAATCCCTTGGGTATAGATGCAAATAAACTTTTAAACCTCAGAGCAATTTCCCCAGTCATCATAGACAATAATTGCTGTTAAGAAGAATATACGCCCATGTACACATACACGATGTTTGTAGCTCATGAGTGGGGAATATCAATTGTCAATGTTTAATGTGAAAAATAATTAAAGGCTTACATTTGTTTCAGATATTTACAAACAGCTTTGATATTAATATTTATCTTCAAAACCACAAGCAAGATCTGGAGATAATTCTTTGAGACATCAGCTGGGTAAAACATATTTTGTTTCAACATTAAAAGTTCGTAAACCAGCTTGACGTGATGGCTTATACCTGTAATGCCAGCACTTTGGGAGGCCCAGTCAGGCAGATTTGCTTGAGCCCAGGAGTTTGAGACCAGCCTAGGCAACATAGCAACACCTCATCTCTACAAAAATTAGCTTGGCATGGTAGCGAGCAATCATAGTCCCAGCTACTCAGAGGGGCTGAGGTGGGAGGATTACTTGAGCCCAGGAGGTAGTGGTTGCAGTGAGTCACAATTACTCCCACCTGGGCCACAGAATAGGCCTTTGCTCAAAAAAAAAAAAAAAAAAAGTTTGTACACTGCAGAGGGTGCATTTTCCTAGTCCAGAAGGTTAGTTAAGCTGCTGAAGGCTTTTTCTGTACAAAATGGCCAAGGATTACTGGATTCTTCTAAATTACATTGGAAAGTGGGAAGATGAGGCAACCTTAGTTAATTGTGGGAGTCTTTGTTTTGAAGAATAACACGTCTGATGCTTTTCAAATGCGAGTATTCACCCAGGAACTTACCAGCAAGGAGAAGAGCCAATTTCACTTTTACTGGCTGCAGGCTTTGTCTCTGTTCCTGCCCAGGAGATCTTCCCAGTCTTGTGAAAGAGGGTAAGGCAAATACAGAAATAACATCTGTGCCCATCAGGGAAACAGAACTCAAACCAGCTAGTTTAATTGAAGACGTTTGCTATGAGAGAATAGTTACAGCAGGTTTGGAAGAACTGAACACAGGGGACCATGAGACAACCCAGAGATTAACAAGAGAAACCATCTCCCCTCAAGGCAAATCAGACAACAGGAAGAGAGTGACTGGAGCCTGGAAGCGGGGGCTGCCTGGTGGAGCTGAAGCCAAGGTGGGCACAGCCCTTCACAGTGATGTCCCTCCCCAAAGCGGAGAAGGGAAAGAAATTCCCTGGATTCTCTTCTCTTCCTTCCTACCAAGCTCTCATCCATGCCTCCTACTGGCTGGCCCTAACCAGTAATCAGTGGGCACATGCCGCTGGGAAATGCAATTTGTTGAGTCAGGCTTCTGAGCCACAGAGCAGAGGAGTAGGAGGCAAGGAGTGGATCTACAGGTAAACTCACAAATGACTTGCATACTAACACAGGAGGTTGCACAAGATGCCAGGTCAATAGAAGGGGATGAAATAATCAGAGAAGTGAGTGGATACTTTCCACTGGGGAAGCCAAAGAAGGCTTTCCAGAAAAAGCACCACCTAAGAAGGGCCTTGAAAGATTTAGCAGGTCCCATCAACAAGACTGGGGTGGAAAATAGAAAGACATTGCTAAGACATATGTGTAATTGAAGGTCACATCCAGTATGGCAGGAGAGATTGTTTTCAGATGGCAGGGCATGGAATCAGGTGTGAGACTAGAAAGGGATACCTTTCCCTGAAGCTAAGACAGGGAAAAAGGCTGTCACAGGTGGGTTGCTCAGGAAACAGACTCACAGATATTGGTATACAGGACATTTGTGAAGGAGTACTCTCTGGATCATTCCATATAAGGAGAAGGAAAGCCATCCAGAGTAGACAGTGTGGAGTTGAGCTGTGGTGCAGTCATGACAAGGGCCTCAGCCAACCCTTTGGGGAGCTTTGGAGCTGCAGTGACCCTTCAGAATTGTTCTGGTTGTGATAAGGGAGCTGGACCTTTATATATTTGCATCAACTGGTAGCTGGGTACAGGCTGCCCCAGGAAAAGGCATGACCCTGGGTGAGTCAACTCTCTGTCTTTGGTCAAGGAAGAGTCTCGGTGAAGGCTGGCAACCCTAAAAGCACTTCCATTAGCTGGAAATGAAGTTTTTCAGTCCTAATTTGAGCCATGCGCCAGTGTCCGTTATAAAGGGTCAAGACAAAGGAAGAAATAACGTCACTGGAGTGCCTACTGTGCACCAGGCAGGACGCTTTACTTCACATACATTCCTTTACCTCCAGGCCACATCCTGCAAGGTCATTATCACTAGCCTCATTTCACAGGAGAGGAAGCTGAGGCTCAGAGAAGGTAAGTAACTTGCTTGATATCCTCAATCAGTAAGTAATGGAGTCAGGACTTGAACCCACATCAGTCTGCCCTTATGACCACAGGAGCAGTCTGAGCTCTTCCATAGGGAGCCTCCAGTCTCTTTAAAGAAGGAAATAAGGATATGACCAAGAATGAGAGGTCAGTAATAAGATGGCAGAGGAGAAAGCTGAAAAAAATCTGAAGTAACTGCTGAGCTGAATGTGGTAGCTAGAGGACAAATGGAGTGATTGCCAAGTAACAGAGAGGATCTCAGAAAGGTCAGATTGCACAGATGTTTTCTGGCACATCCTGGACTTTTCCATCTTTTTTTCCTTTGGCTGCCCAGTAAACTGAATCCTCCTACTTATGTTGAAGATTTCCCCATCCTATGAGCCCAGGTGGGAGAAGCTGAAAATAGCAGGAGGTCACTTTTCCAGCTGCCCTATGCCTGGTGAGCCTGTGACACAGGCTCCATTGCTCACATATCCACCCAGTTTGGTGTCACAGGTGGTAGGTAAGTGGAGACCACAAGGAAGGTGCTCTGGCAGCATGGCGCTGGTGGCTTTGCCTGGTGCCAAGTGCTAGGGACAGGAGGGATGCTGGCAGCATCTCTGGTTTAGGGATGGTAAGGGACCCTCGTGGTCTGTTTGGCAGGGCAATTTTGATCAAATTTGGAATATTGCTTTTAGCTGGGTAGCCCCAAGTCTGGCTCTGTAGCCCTTCTACCAATTTGTGTGCTAATCAACATCCTTAAAACATCATTATCTAGGAAGAATTTCATACTTACAAAATATTGCAAAAATAGTATAAAGAATTTCCATAAAGCTTTCACTTAGATTCCCAAAATGTTGACATTTTATACTACACTTGCTTTATCATTCTCTCTTGTTTGCTTATCTAGCTACCTGTCCACTTTACTATAGTAGTCATTGTTTCAGGTAAGATTCATCAATGGATGTTAAAATAATGACGAAAGAAAGATGAGAAGTAAGATATTCACATAGCCTCAAAACACATTTCTTCAATTGTGTGGGGGAAAGAGGAACTTTACACAGTGAAGAAACCTGGTAGTCACCACCTTGACTCAGTGATTGAGCTTAACATCCTGAGTAATGGAACAAATCAACACCCATTGCCTCTTGATGGAACGCACTGAGCTGGATACACCACCACTTGCTGAAATTCCCTCAAACATGCACAACCTGAACTTACTCATGAGGAAACATCAGAAGAAGCCAAACTGAGCTTCAGTTTACAGAATAACTGGTTTGTTTTCCTCTTTAATAATTTTTGTGACATTTTTTAAGGTGGTAGGCTACCCAAGTGTTTTGCAACCTGCATAGCAGCAAACTAATGGAAGAGCATTCCTAAAGTTTTGGCGTTGATGAAGGTCATGCTGATGAGGAAACTGCCTAAATGAGCACTATTCCAGGAACTGGATTGTCATGTTTCAAGGGATCCCCAGGAGCAGCAGGTGGACTGAGAAGGAACAGAGGACAATGAGGAATGTTGGAGAGACAAGGGCCCTGAATATGATGTTCAACATCTAGATCACAATTGATAACTTTGTGTCTCACTTTTCTACTTTCATTTGTGCTCCGTGGCTGCAAAATTATGAAATATTGATTCCTTCCTTTTGTGAATCAATGTGGATGATGTATGGCAAAGATGAAGGCAGAGAGCTAACACTTCTGTGTGCCCCACCCTGAACACTATATTATTATGAGCCAGTGTGTTGCAGTGGTTAAGCGCTCAGGCTCTGGAATGTTTCTTCATCTGTAAAACGGGGATAACGAGAATGCATGGTTCATAGGCATGATGTGAGGAGTAAATGGAATATTGAGCATAAGGTGCTTAGCACCATGCTGGTCCACCATGAATACTGAATAAATGTCAGCTATGAGTATGACTAGAAGGGCTAATGCTTGTACTTTGCATGCCAACGTTCTCTGATGTAAAGTACAGAGAAATTAAGAGTAGCAAAAGGAGTTTGGACTTGAGATCAAATACTCATTTCACGGACAAGGAAGCTGAAGGCTAGGGGAAAGGTCTGGTCTCCCCCATGTCAGCACCCGGTGTAACTCTAACATTCCCCCTCCCCTTTGCCAGGGTCCTCTGTCACCTCCACTTGGGCTAACCTTGATGCTTGGAGAGGTGGGCAGGGAGCTCATAACTCCATAATTGCCTTGTGGATTTTATGGGACCATATAATGGTGTGCTGTGCAAACTTTTATGAGTATTTATTTTACAATGTCTATTGACACCATTAACACTTTCATTAGCCAGATTCAGGGTCTGAGAGAAGCTTGGCTTCCCCACTAAGATCAATTTTGTGATTTTAAATAAAAGTTTACAAAAACATTACATCTTCATCCCAAGGAAAGGAGATGTTCTCAGTGTCTTACAGTCCCAGATGGAATCAGGAATCCATGATCAACTATTTATCCTTTTCAGTTCTATGACGGTTGGAAGGAGACAAATGGAGACACCAATCAGTCCATAGTATTTATTGCTTCTCCTTCAAACTTGGATTCTGCCGGCAAAGCTGATCTCCAAGTGACCTCATGGTTTCTGAAGCTGCACTTCCATTTTGGATTCCGTAATTTCTGGCAGGTAGGAGCTTAAGCGTAACATACCAAAAAAGATAAAAATAGAATTTCTAATTCTTTTTTAAAATGTAGCTGTACATTATGGGTGACTATACCTGATAAAATTAAGATACAGTTTTTAATATACTTCAAATCTATGTACTTCAAAGGCTCAAGGTTGTTTATCAGAATTTCTAAAAGGTAGTGCTGTGAGCTCAAGTTGTTAAGAGAATTATTGTGCTTGAGGGAAGTGATTATTAGGGAGAAGTGATTAGGTACAGAAGCCAGTACCTGTAAGTTTGTCTCCAGTTGGATAAGATGAGGACATGAATGGTTTTTCTCAGCACTGAGGCAAGCCGTGGTTAAAACAAATGCACTTTTTGCACATCTACTGTTGCCCCAATGATGTGCAAGAAATTGTCCCAAGCACTATGAAGAATGATGCAAAAATGAATTGCATACTACTTGTCTGAGATAGGAGTTGTTTTGTTGATTCTTTTTTCTTTGTGAATTTCACCTGCAGTGAGTGGAGTTTATTTTTCTTCTCAATTCATGGCCCATTTATTATCATTGAGCCAAGCCAATGATTAGCATGCCAAGCTCTTCCCTTCTATTTATTTTTTCTCTTTTATCTCACATAGCACTTTCCCATTTTCCTCCTCCCTAAAGGAAACTGCAATATTGCATTTCATGTCTATCTTTTGCTTGTCTATGCATTTACAAAATATTTACTATTTGCTGCATGTATTTTTAATGTATATAAATGATATTGTGTTACAATAATCTCATTCCTTTTCTTACTCTTCACTAGACAATATGTTGTTAAGATTCACTCATATTGTTATGCTTAAATCTAATCTGTTGCTTCTAATTGCTGCATAATGTTCCATTCAGATTTGATTTGTGTGAGGTGGCAGGCTATCTGGAGGAAGAAGTCTATCTGAACTTCAGGAAAATAATTCTCCTGATTCTGGGGAGAACAGATTGGAGTCAGTGGGAGAAAGGGCAGCTAGGAAGAAATTTCAATAATCCAAATGCGAGGTAATTTGGGCTTACTACTGGGAAAGAAAAGGAGAGGGTGTGTGTTTGAGCTATTTAGAGGTCAACTTGATATATGTTGACTACATATTGAATATAAGGAATAAGGAGGAGCAAGAAGTCAAAGGTAAGACTAGCATTTTGAGCCTGAGGAATGAGTGGTTTCAAGTGCTAGTGATTGAGGGTAGAAGCACAATAGAAGGGTGGATCTGGTTTCGGAGAGAAGGGGAAAGAAGATGGCATTAAATCTAAGCATTCATCATTCACTAATTCATTCATTCAGTCAGTCAGTCAACATTCATTGAGCACCTCTTATATGCCTCACATTGAACTAGCCTGCCAGGTAACAAGGCAGGGTGGGATGTTCAGAGTTCTCTATACTCATTAGTGGAGAAGATAGTCAACAATCACAAAATAAACATCATCACAAGTTGTAATAAGAGCCCTGGGAAGATGAAAGGCTGAAAATGTAAGTAAAAATTCAGGAGATGTTCTCTGGGACATCTAAAACCTAGGTGAGTAGGAGTTGCCTGGGTGAAGAGTGAGGGGTAGGGGCTCACACTGAGGAAGGCATGAGCAACGTCCTGGAAGCAGGTAGGAACTTGGCACATTGGAGGTGTTGAAAGAAGGCCAATGTGGCTGAAGCCCAGATGGGCTGCATCCTGCAGAAGCTTGTGGGCCATGTTAAGCCTTGTGAACCACCCCTAGGAGGAATGGGAAGTATTAAGAAGTGTTCATCAAGGGCTCACCATGCTCAGCCGAGCAGTTCAAAGCATTGCTGTGTGAAGAGGGGATTCTAGAGGCAGTGTGGAAGTGTGGGAAGAACTTTTATTGGGGAGTGGGGAGATGGGGTTGAAAGAAGCCCTGAAGGTGGGAAACAGCTGGGCATGTTGGAGGAGCTGAAAGAGGCAAGTGTTAGCTGAAGTATGAAGAACGAGGGAGAAGAATGAGCAAACGAAACAGAATTTAGACTAGGTCAGGACTTGAAGGCCAACCTGCAGGGTTTGGATCCTATTCTAAAGGGAAGCCATTAGGCAACTTTAGGTAGGAAGTTACCTTATCTGACACGGGGGTTGGGCATCAAAAATCTCATTTAGGCTGCTTATGTAGAGCACAGATTGAAGAGTAGGTAGAGAAATTCTCAAGAACAGTGGCAGTTTTCCAGATGAGGGGTAATGGTATCTTGGGTTGGGGTGGAAGAAGGGATGGGGTGAAGGAGATGATTTGAGAGGTTCTGAGGTCGAGTTTATGGGGCTTGATGATGGATTGAGTGGGGGGTTGCAGCAGGCTCTTTGTCAAGGGTGGCAGGTGGAGTTTGAGCTGTATGTCAGATATGCAAATATAGGTGTCCAAGGTCACCTGGATATGACATTCTGACATGTAGGAGATGGCTTGGAGGCAATAAGATCAATTTCAGAATCGCCTGTGCTGTGGGAAAACTGGAAACCATTAGAATAGGTGAATCATCAAGGAAAATTGTGTACAGACATAAACTGGAAAATGCCTATTTGGAAGATAAATTTTTATTGGAGACTTTAAATTTTGTTATTCATTTTTGAGACATTAAAAATGCAGTTGCAAGCAAGAAAAATGTAATCTCATATTCCTATCATCATAAATATATTTGGTCCAATTTGCTAAGTTGAAAAAAAAAGAAATAAAATATTACAACCCCCCCTAACCCTTATCCCACCTGCTGGCAGCCACTCTCATGAGTTCAGTGTGGCAGGATAGTTTTTTGAGATGCTGATTCATCTTTGCTCTCTGTTATTCCTTCCCTGATTCAGGCAGGTTGCATACTCTGTGCTTATGTGCCTCAAAAGACAGAGCTCTGGATGTTTATGAGGCTGTCTGAAGGCTCTGGATGTGCCTCATGAGACAGGGATCTGGATGTTTATCAAGGCTGTCTGAAGAAGGTTAATATGGTAGAGATGAGGAGGGTTTCCTAGTGATTGAAGAGAAACTTCCTAGTCAAGGTCTGTGGTCTTGGAGCAGAGCAGCAGGGTCATATTCCCTGTTTCTGGTAGTACTCTGAATATTGGCACAACGTCAGAGTGGTGGCCCAAGGTGCGTAGGCTGCCAGCTTTGCCAAAGCTTCCCTTCAATCAGCTTGGTGAGGAAGGAGAAGCGGCTGAGGAAGTGGGATTCTTTGTGATAATCCAGGGTGGACGAATGTTCTATAATAATATCAGAGGGACTTCCTTAGTCTGAGCCCTGGGTTCTACCTTAAGACCATGGCACAACTCCATGTGGGGAGAGGGAAGAGAAATCCTTGTGAATTACTCAGGCTGAATTTCTCACCAACTCAGGAAGATGGAAGCTCAGAGTTGAAATCAAGTTAATTAATAAAAACTTTTAAGAAAATGTTTCTTAAACCCTTGGGTCTATGAATAGAAATTTATACCAAATATACTTAATGAAAAGAGATCATGATGAAGACTGAATTAGACGAGCTAAACGTGGAAGACAAGAATCAGAACCTCCTAGAGAAGAGACAGCTCAAAAGGAGAAAGTGGTCAGCTCTGTCGTATGGAGCAGAAAGTCCTGAAAGGGGAGGCCTGAGAGGTGAACAGTGATTGACCCCACAGGGACACTGTCCTCTCAAAGCATGGGAAGACTGAGAGGACAGAAGGTGTACAACAAGTGGCTGGGAAGAGAATGGGAAGGGCAACTGGTATAGGCTCCATTCCAGAAACTTGTTAGTGAAGAGAAATTTTTAAAAATATGTTTGTTTTGTTTAGGGCTAGGAGAGATGACATTTCTGTCCTGGGATACAGGGAGAAGTAGAAGAGTCTGAATAAGAAAGATAGAGTGGATAACTCATGGAGGGAGGTGCCTAAGCTATGGCAGCCAGGATGCACTGAAGAGGGGCTGGTTCTCTAAAGAAACAGGCACACCTATCAGAGCTTGCAGGAGAGAGGACTGCAAGGCTCCATGTGGCAAAACCCTTGAAGTCCAGGGGAAGGTACCTAGGGAGCACATGGTGGATGACCTTGATCTTCCCAACAAAGTATGTGGAGAAGTCAGTGTCTACCCTTGAAGGACTTGGGAATAATAGAAATGTCTTAGGGTCAACATAGACAAGAATGCAATAAGGAATCATCAAAATTAAAGTACAAAACTAATAATGTTACCATTATGATTGTATCCTATATGGCAGGCACTGTTCTGTGCCGACTACTTAGTAACTTACATAGTTAGTATACTTCCTAAACATTATTGTCTTCACTTTATTCACAAGGAAATTGAAGCTTAAAGAAGCTACATAGCATAACCTCATTAAATAATAAAAGCTCTCATTGTTATACAACAAGGAATTTGCAGAGCCAGAGTTTTAGCCAGAGTCTGCTGGACACCAAAGTCTATCTTACTCCTTTGCCATACCAGGGAGATATAGCAGTTGTCTTAGCTCATTCTGCGCTGCTTAACAGAATACTACCGACTAGGTAATTTATAAAGGACAGAGTTTTATTTCTTACGTTTCTGGAGTCTGGGAAGTCCATGATCAGGGTGCTGGCATCTAGTGAGGGCCAACTTGTGCGTCATCCCATGGCAGAAGTGGAAAGGACAAGAGAGTGTGAGAGAGCAAGAGGAGCCAAGCTCACTTTATAACACACACACTCATGCAACAAGGAACCCACTCCCTCAATCATGACATTAATCCATTCATGAGGACAGAGCCCTCATATCCTAATCACTTCTTAAAGGTCTTTCCTCTCAACACTGTTAGGTTTGGGATTAAGTTCCAATATATGAACTTTGGGGCCATATTCAAACCATGGCCCTGAGGGAGGCTGAAGTGAATGAGCTGTGTTATAGAATGTTCTCCAGCAGTGTGGAGTCAGAAGAACTGCTGGATGCTAGGTGAACTGGTTTTGGAATTCCCAGACAGTCTGATCTCAAGACATCTGTATGAGGCTGTGGGGTATGATAGATGTGCGGCCTCTGACCAGAGTATTCAAGGAGAGACCTGATAGTCTTGCAGAATAAAGAGCATGAAGGAGTGAAAGGACTGGAGACCAAGGCAAAGTTGGATTCCAGGGTTCATCTGTGCGTAGGTGGAATCTAAAGTCACAAGGTTGATGAACTCACCAAGAGAGAGAGGTTAGAGTGTTAGCACAAAGTCTGGAGGAAATCTGACATTAAGTAGTCAATTTTAAAAGAAGAAACATGTAAAGGATCCAGAGAAGAGATTGCTGAGAAATCTAGGAGTGAGGCAGTGGTATGTCACCAAAGCAAAGGGAAGAAAGTGAGTATCAGGAAGTAGGCATGTCCAGCAGGACCAGTGTAACTGACAGGGGCAGTGAGCTGGGACTGAAACAGGCCCTGTGAATTTGGAGGCCTCCAGTGACCCAGGCAACAGTTGTTCTTGTGGAGTGATGGGGTCTGAAGCAGCCTGGATTAGGCTGAGGAGTGAGAGGAGTGAGGAACTGTAAAGAGGAAATAGGGAAGGATTTTTTCAGACAGTTTGGTTTAAAGGGTAATAGAAGGAGGAGTATTCAAGGTTTAAAAGATCCATTTTTAAATGGAAAAGACTTATGGGTATTTTAATACCATTGAGGAAAATCCATCTGAGAGGGAACTAGAGAAAGAAGAGATCATGGACATTGTGTTTCCCAAGAAGGCAGGAGAAGATGGATCTTAAGCTATGTGGACAAACCAGCCTTGGTTGGTGGGAGAGAGAAAAGGCCAGGGAACAGGAGGGAGGTGGGTGGGCTTGTGTGCTTGGTGGTGGGAAGGCAAGATAATTCCATGAAATGGACTCAGTGTTCCCTGTGAAATAGGAGGCAGGGTTGTAAGCCAAGAGTGAGGAAAGAGGTGGGAGAATCAGAGGTTGGAGGAAGCCATATCAAGAAGAAAGTGTGCAGCACAGCTGGTGAGATGAAAGTGGCACACTTGCTGGGCAGTGTTGAGAGCCCATCTGAGAATGGTTACAGTAAATATGTTGTGAAATTGATCTGCCCTGTTGTGGCATTTCTCAATAAAACTGAGCAGCTCGTGCCCTATCTCAGAGCAAGAGGAGAGTTAGATTCATTCAGAGCTGGGTTTTTGCCAGATGAGTGTGACAAAAAGAATGGCAGAGTTTAGAGTTCTGAAAAAAGTGCTATGGAGTGATGGACCATGAGATCTAAGTTTGATAAGGATGGGAATGAAAAAAGAAGCTAGCTGATAGAGTGGCAGAGAGTGAAAGGAATTAACTGACTGGAGGTTCCAGTGAGAAGATACTTGGAGAAGGAATGAGATCTATGCATAAAATGAATCGTAATGGCAAGACTTAGTTGGTTTGAGGACTAAATGACCGATGTGGAACAGAGAAAAAGAAGATGAGGAAGCTACAGTGTTGGATGCTCATCCATGTAGACCCTGAGGTCTTGTGATTCAGAGGCCAAGGTTGTCTGTGAGTGAGGATGGCAGGAAGGGGACATCACTGAGGTGGGGAAGAGGGCAGTACAGCCAGTAGTCCTGGGCAGAGACTGTATGCCCAGCCAGGAAGAGTCGAGGGCATGGTTATGCCTGAGATGCCACAACTTGAAATTTATGTTTTGATTGAAGATGTGGTCCCCTTTAAGTTGCAAAGGTTCTGAGAAGGAGTAATACACTAAGCCTTGTGAATCATTTACTCTTTGGTATAAATTAGTTTCTCAGTCGTTTACAGAGAATACTTTTTGGCCAGGAGAACTAAAAAGGCATATGGAGTGAGAGGAAATGGCTAAGCCTAGAAAATGTCATCACAGTCATCTTAGGAACCAAGGCAGGGCAATTGGCATAGTGAACCAAGCAAATTGTAATCAGGCAGGTGGAGTCCCATTGGCTCACAGCTGCCCTTGTGAGCAGGCAGGGGGCTCCATGAGACCGGGACCAAGGCTTTCCAACTCCTTGGCTGGACTAGTATGAAAGAAATCTGGGCAGAGATCAGAATCCTGAACAACTCAGAGAGACCCCAACCTGCCCTACTAAAGACCATTTCTAGGCTGCTGATCCCGTGGCTGTAAAACTCCAACAGGGAAGGGACAAGTATAGAGGCTGGGTTATTCTAGGTCTTCCTCATTATGAGAAGCAAAGCACATGCATACATTTTGGAAAGTAGATAACATCAAACTTATACGTCCATCTGTCCATCCATCCATCCATCCAAAACCAAACATTCATTGATTAATTTCTACAAAGATGAATGTGACACAATCCCATCCTTCAATGAGATCATCATCTGGGCAAGGGAGAGAGAGAGATAAGTTGGGCAAATAGTTAAAATGCCATTTGATAAATTCATAATAGTGGATTGTACAAAATAGCTGTGGAATATAGCAGAAGTAACTAGCTTTGTGTACAATTTTGGTTCTAATTAGGACATGGAGAGACTAAAACAATAGTCACAAATGTCCTAAAAAAAAAAAAAAAAACAAAAAACCAGTGGCTGTTTGAGTGGGGAGTAGGTGTAGTCTGCTTTTACAAAATTACTAAAAATGAAGAAGGCTTCAAAAGGTCCTAGTATCTGAACAATCATGCTGATGTTAGTATGAAAGAGATAATTTGCTGCAGTTTTGAGATGAAAAATATTCCAAATGAGTAGGCAGAAATATTTTGTGAGTTAGAGAACCTATATAATGAAGAGAATCCAAGTAAAATAACATAACAGTGATTATACTTTTTGGCCAGGAGAACCAAAAATCTTCTGCTTGGGAACTTGTCAAAGTGTCCTTGAGGCTGGTCTGAAGGGGATCCCAGAGACATTCCTCTACTCTCTTATCTTTAGGACATGGAGCCTGAGATCTCAACAGGACCGGGGTCTCTGAAAACTTCCCCACTTGCCTCATTTCCCTTTCGTTAGATAAGACCATGGCTTGTGGCTTGATGTCATAGCAAGCACAATGGTGTGTGGTCCACATTTGTAATAACTAAAGTACACAGTTTCAAAATTATTTTTATAACAATATAACTCTCACTTACTCATATTTGGATAGGTTTTTTTTTTCCCAGTGGTAGAGAAGGGGGTGGATTTACAGTTTGCGAAGGAAATTTTGCGTGGCCTGCCACTCACTATTTTATTTCTGCCACATCTTTCCTACCACGAGGAGCCATGGATGTTGAGCTGGCAATTGTCAAGGACTACACAGGAAAGGCTCAGTTTGGGACTGCGTGGGTATTGTGTTGCCTGTTCTCCAGGTTTAAATAGCTGGGTATCTCCATGATAGTGCTCATAATGCAGTCAGTCATGATTCTTCTATACAAATAAATCTTTTTAAAGAATAACAATGTGCATTAATTAACTTTCTCCTCTTGGAGGTGAGTAGGTTCAAGGTTGCAATGGAGTCTAGAAGAAAATAGAACACAGTGAGGCATAGATTGGTGCCTTCGAAGGCGAATGTGAGCTGTGACTAATTGCTGCTTGACCTAAGATTTTCCTCTCATCCTCCAGGAATCCTTTTCACAGTATTCCTAGCTCCTGCCTGTCCTGAACCTCTGGCCCACGTTCCTTCTGGCTTGGGTTTTGCTTGAGATCTCTGCTCCTTCCTCTCTCTCTAAGTCCCTTTAAGACAACTGACTTTTTGTTTCCTTTCGTTTTGTGGTCAGAGCACAAAGAAAGTGAAAAGCTCCTGTGGCTCACAGTCTGGTACCCTTCCAATCAGGTCGTGGTTACCTAAAGGCTGAGTCCCGGCAGAGGAAGTTTCTGCTCTCTGCCCTATGCCCAGCTCCCTCCACTAGCCTGGCCTGCATTTCCCAATGAATAGACTCCTCAGATACACTAAAGATTCAGCTTTAGAACCTGCAGTGTGCAGTATTGTGCAGCCTTCTTCTGACAGCCCTTTTCTTAAAGAAGCCAAACTCTTTTGGCCTTTCCAAAATTTAGAATATAGATTAAATATGCCAGAGCATGTGTTAAGCAGAGCTATATAGTAGTTTTCCTATATCCAAGTTACTAATTTTCTGGGACTGCCAACGTTTCCATTTTAGGCTTGTAAGATTAGAAAGAATAATTTGAAAATATGTCAAAATTTTACATTTTCTTTACATTTTACATTTTCTCATAAGCCCATGAATGCAGATTATCTCGGGGTAGATTCTTTGGTTCCTGGGCCATTTTTCCTTTCTCCCCGTGGATGGCCACCCCTTGCCTATTCGCTGGAGGGTAAAGAGTGTATAAGATAAACTCACAGCAGTCTGCATTATGTTAGTAAAAGACTAAAGCTGAAGCAAATGGAAGATGGTAGGAATATAAAACCTGGACTAAAATGAAGTGTTACTTAAGGTTACATTGCCTGAACGAAGCTTGGATGGCTGGTGAACGGTGATGAGAAAGAAGAGTTGGGTAGTGCTTCTTTAGTGCTGTCCATGGAAGAGATGTGGCCCCTCTGCAAAGGGTAACCTCTATACCCTGTGCTTGGTCTTTTTCTCTTAGACCCTCGTTCATCAATGCTTTCCCCATAACACACATGCTCACACCGCTTCATACACACAAGCATACCCTCACCCCCACTCACTGCCACTCACACACACAGATGCAGACAAAAACACACACACTCATACCCTCTCACACTCATTCACACAGATGCACACTCATCACACTGATACATATATGCATATACAACACCTTCTGTAAAAGTGTGATCTGAGGACAGGGTGTTTTTCTTTAGCAGAATGAAGTGTAGTGGAGACTTGACTGAGAATGAGATGATTTGGTTAACTGTGATTTTAGGTAAGCCCTTCTCCTCACTGAGGCCCCAGTTTCCCCACCTAGGCATTAAGGCTGTGAACCACATAATGCTAAATTTGCTCCTAGTCCCAGAGGAACAGGAAGGGAATATTTTCTCATCAAGATGATCTCCCAACACTCCTGCACTGAGGAACCCAGAGGAACCCAGAAGAAATGCTGAAAAGATTAATGAGTGAATGGATAGATGAATCTGTTTCAGCCTTCCTAGTTAATGATTTCGTAACCTGCTGAGTTGGTCTGGTACCTTCAGGCCTATTATTCAGGGTGACTTCTTGTCAGCTTTTTCCAGTCTTCCGAATGATTCCCCTGGACACGGTGCCCGTCCCTTCTACTTTCACCCTCCAGTGGCGGTAAGCTATGCTGGAGACCAGACCCACACTCGGGGCTGTTTGGATGTGGTGGTGAGGTTGCCACTCTGGCTGCAAATGCCAGAAAAGTAAGTCACCTTGGGTCACTGAACTTAAAGGGAGAGGCATCAGTGACTGCTTCTCAGCCTTCTAAATGCCCAGGATGCACAGGGTCACTTCCCTTTCACAGTGCTTTGCCATAGGCAATGTGTGTTCCACACACTCACACCTATTAATTACTTGGTTTGGTTCTTACAGAGCTCTAGAGAGAAGAGAGTTCAAATATTCTTATTGTGATTTTTGATAAAAGGTTAAGTGATCTGCCTTATGGTCATAGCTAATGAGAATTGGAGGTGAGGTTTCCATGATGTTTTTGATTGACAGACTGGAGTCTTTCCTGGAGCTTTTTATCATCTCTTAAGACTATGGATGCCTGAGACTCATCCCCTGTGGTGATGGGGCTTGTAATCCCAGGGTGGGGAATGAATGGGGATCTAGCTTGTTATCTGGATCCTCAGGGAACTGTATGTCATCCAGAGGACAGGACAGACTTGGTGTGGCAAGGAAGCTGTCAGATGTGGGAAGAACATTGTGTTTGTAATGCTGAGGTCTGGTTTGGAATTCTGCTTGACACTGAACTCACCCTCTAACACTCCACTTCCTCACTTGATCATGAGGAGAATAAAGCCTACCTTGCCTGGGATAGTCCCCCTTGTAAACACACACACACACACACACACACACACACACACACACACCTAAGTATTAGCTTAGGAAGGTAATGCTTGAGAAAACCCTCATTATGCACGTGAAGGATTGCATTAGTTAACTTCTGTCATGGTAACAAACAGCCTCAATGGCTCAGAACCATTAGGCACTTATTTCTTACTCACATTCTTGAGAGCTGCAGGTTAGTGAAGCTTTGTTGGACTCTGTTGGGCTGGACTGGCCTGGGCTCTACATCCAGAAGAAAGGAGTAGCTACTCTCTGGGACATGCTGTTCTTACGGTAGAAGGTAGGAACAAAAGCGCAGAGCCAAGTCACACAAGCATCTTTTTAACTGCTGCTCCAACGTGACTTATATCACATCCGCACTCTCATTCTATTGCCAAAATAAGTTCCTTGTCTAACCCTAAAATCAATAGGGTGAGGAAGTTCATACTTCACCTGCAGGGAAACATGGGCTGGGTGGAGAGGGAGTAAATAATTGTGAATATTCCATACAGTTTATCAGAAGGGTGTTATTATCCCACCCATGGTTAAAGAGCTCATGAGATTCTCCTCCAGGAGCTGAATCAAACTCTCCATTGTCTGATTGGGTGATTGTCTTCTAGTCTGAGTGGCTTCAATCCCACCCTGATACTTTTGTGGCTGTTTCTTGCAGACCCTTCCTCTCTTCTGCCTTCTGCTCCAGCAATGCACATGTCTCAGAAGAAAGGCTTTCACCTTCAGGGACCATGCAATATAAATGTAAACAAGGAGAGGTAGCCATAAATCTCAGCACCTTTCGTGAGTTCTTGGCACACCTATCACTCAGCTTGGCATGGACAAACATATTCTTGCTTCCCTTTGGCAAGAAGGATGCCTGCAAGGTGAGGGACCACAGAGAGAAGAAAAGGGACCAACATTCAGGACCCCTGTGAAGGAACCCACTGTAGTTCAGAGAGGCAAGAAACTTGAAAGGATTTCAGTGAGAGAAAGAAGAATATTGTCAGGACGAGTTCTCCTGCACCTACCACTCTGGGACACAGTCTCCCAAGATGAGGAGGGGACCTTATGGCTGGGACCCACAGCACCTGTGGTTACTGAAGGAGGCCTGAGCTGGCCTACATTAAAAGAATGGTTAGGTATCCAGTGTCAGAGGGCTCAGAATTCTGTAACCAGCCTCACCTTTGTGTGATCATGTGATCTCTTCAGCAGACTTCATCATCATGGGACATGTTATCACTGAACAAACTTTTACCCATACCTAATATCACCATTCCATGAGCACATATTAAGTGCCTCTTGGGGGCTGCATCCATCTCTAAGGGCTTGAAGATCAACAAGCCCTGTCCTGAAGGGTTCACATTCTGCAGCTCCAGCTAGAGTCATGATCCACAGCTTATATCCCAGCAGAGGCCCAATCAGAGACATATGCACATCATCCAAGAAATTTTCTTCTCCAACTGCCTTGTCCTTATTTCCATAATGATAATAATAACTGGCATATCCAGAGGACCTTAGTCTCTTTATTTCATTTTCTCCTTATGAGTAACCCTTACCCCAGCATACCTGACAGTATAGCAGCATGACAGAGAGACAGTCCTGGAATTCTAATCCTGACTCAGCCACTTATTAGCTGTGTGACCCTATGTGAGTTATTTGACATCTCTAAGCCTCATTCCATCAACTATAGAGTTGGCATAATAAAACCTTATTTTCAGAGGTATTGTGAGAATTAAAGCCAAAATATCCATGTTGCCTAACAGTCTCTGGCACAGTCTTTGCAATAGAGCCTACTTTCAGAATGTTGTGTTTTCTAAATTTGATCACTTCCCGCCAATATCACTGTAACATCCTTTGCTAGCTACGTGAATTCTAGCTGCTGCAACAAACCTCTTGACTTCAACGGTGTAAGACAAGAAAAGCTTATTTTCCCCTCATATTAGAGTATATGCAGGTGTTCCTGATTGGCAAGAAGCCTTCTCTCTGGGGGCTTTGGGGACTCAGGCCACCTCTATCTCCTAATTCTTCAGAGTTCACTCCTCGCAGCAGACAGGCAAAGAGAGGGCAGAGACAACATGCTGCTTATTAACCACCTTGGCCCAGAACTGAAATGAAACACTTGTATGTATATTTCATTGCCAAAAAAGTCAATGTCCACATGTAATGGCAAAGGAGATTGGGAAATGCAGTCTCCCAGTGAGTCAAGGGAGAAGGTATAGGTGGTGGTCTCTGCCACACACCATTTCTCCCTCAGAATGCTGCAAATGGTCTCCTTGTACTCACTGTCACCTCAGGATAGGTTATCTCCGCATAGTAGCCAGAGGAATGTGTTTAAAGTGTGTATGGTGTTATATTATGCTCCTGTGCAAAATCCTTTAAATCTTCTTCCACACCCATGATAGAATCTAGACTCTTCACCATGGCCAGCAAGGATTTACAAGATCTGTCCCCTGTCTATCTCTGATTTTATCTACTATACTCAGACTTTCACCCACTTTAGCCCTTCAGATCTTTTTTCTGTTTCTAGAACATGCTGGATTTATTACCAACTTGGGGACTTTGCACTTGCTATCACCTTAGCCTGTGACAAACTTCCCAACTCTCATTCCTTTGGCTCTTTGCTAAATAAAATATTGCCTTTCTAAAAAGGCCTTGTTTGACCACTTAACTACTTATCATTGTTTAAAAATATGTTAGGACATATTACAAACAAAAAGTCCTAGAGAATATTGAAGTGAAGATCTCTACCACCATTTAGATTTATCGAGGCTTAAAACGAGGATCTCTATAATTCAGTTTTGACTATAGTCCAAAATCAATATGATGAGTGCCAAGTAGTTTCATATTCCAAAGCAGAGTGACAGCATTAACTGGTCACCTACCACCAGCTTATAGCATGACTGAGGCTGAAAAGTCTGAAGAGAGAATTTCTTTGAAAAGAATTGCTGGGGTAGTGGCATGTTCTCTCCTCTGTCTGTGGAAGAAGGAGAGGAGTGTTTCCCTCTCCTCTTAACCTAAGAGATGGTTGCATTACAGGACCACTCAGAGCCTGTCCTGTGTCTCTGGAGCTAAGGCAGTTGGAACTGGTGAAGCTGAACAGAAAACCTGGCTGGAGCTTTGAGCCTGGCAGCAGAGCTGAGGACTGTCTAGGGAAGGGAGGGCTTCTTTAGAGTGAGCTGAATGCCAAGTGATGGGGGAAGGGTGCACATTCTCCCCATCAGATTTTGGTGTGAGGAAGGGAGCCAGTGTAGGTCCTACTCAAGAGCGCTACTGTGAAAGCTCCTGTTTCCTGTCAATGACGTGGCTGAGACAGAAGCTTTCCATACAGCTTTTCCATTGCTTTATCTTCCATTGGAGTCTAACTTCCTACTGGGTAGTTGTTGCTAGAAACTGCCCTCTCAAACAACTCCCTGTATAGTCTGAAACTTAGATGACTTAGAACTTGAATTTAAATTGTTCATTATTCAGATGAGGCTGCTCTCAAGCATACACCATAAAAGGTGCAGTGGGAGAGGGGAAAGCTTCCTCCCCTAGAGAACAGCCCTCCATGTGTCTATAGCTGGTCCCCACACTTGCCTTTGCAGGCTGCTCAAAGAATGGGGGACCTGTGCACTTGCTGGTCCTTTTGCTCATGTACTCCACCTTGGTGGTAGAGTATGTAATTGTTTAGCACATAATATACATTTCCTTTCCTCTTCCCTCCTCACCCTCTGCCATCATTGACATTGGGCGTAGCCAAGTGGCTAGCTTTGACCAACAGAATGCAAGCAGACATTTCAATGTGCTAGTTCTAAGTAGAGGCTTTTAGAGGGATTGCCAATCTGTTTGTTTTGCCTTAAGAACATCTCATTCTGGTTAGGTAGGTGCTTCTTCAGCCTGAGTCTTAGAATGGAAAGATATGGGATAGCCATAGCATATGACCAGAGCCATTAACATACAACATGAGGAAGGTATGAATAGTTGTTGTTGTAAGCCACTGAGATTTCAAGATTGTGTTTTGAAACCTTATTATATTAAAATGGTGACTGATACTAGCCTGCTTCAAGTGATGTCTGCTGATGTTCACCTGAATCTTTTGCATAACCTGTGGTGACTGAGATAAGGGCCTAAGGAACTGGGAAACATACAACCCAGTGGCCAGCACGAGGAAGCACATGACAGTTAAAGATTTTCCATAAACACTTTTTATCAGATTGAAGAAGTTCTCTTGTATTGGGAGTTTGCTGAGAGTGTTTATCATGAATAGGAAAAAGAATAAATAAACTGAAGTATACCCACACAATAGAACACTACTCAGCAGCAAAAAGAATACATTACTAATACATACGAAACCATGGATGAATCTCAAAAACATATCGAACAAAAGAAGATAGGCACAAGTGACTACTTACAGTGTGATCTCATGTTTAAGAAATTTAAGAATAAGTAAAACTAAGCTACAGTAATAGAAATTGAATAGTGGTTGAATCTGGATAAGAAATGCCTAGAAAGGGTTATGAAGGAACTTTCTAGAGTAATGGAAATGCCATCTATTTTGTTATGTGTGTTGGCTACATGGATGTATACATGTGTCAAATGTTGTTGATAAATTATGATTTATGTGTATGTTTGCAATTTTATTATGATGTGCCTAGGCTTGGTTTTCTTTGTAGTTAATTCTACCTGTGATTCATAGAACTTTTTGCATCTAAAGGCTGATGTTTGTAACCACATTTGAAAACTCTTCATCATTATGCCCTAAAATACTTTCTTCTATCCAATTTTCTTTCCTCCTTTGACATCACAATTATATATGTTAATGTGGAGGAGGCCATGGGGGACTCCCTCAGCCTACACTACCTCAGTGCCCTTTTCAGCTAAATTCTTCCTGTGCCTTTGGGGAGCCCACATACCTTTAGGTCTCCATCCTAGGGCTGAAAGGTCTTGTTCTCAAGTCAACAAAAATCTACCTGTCAAAATTTGTTTCAGGGTGAAGACTCAAAAAAATGACCATTTATTATCCTTCTTGTCCTATGGGGAAGTTGCATTGTCATAGTAAGTCCTCATGCCCCAAAGACATCATGACCCAGAGAGGTGCAGATGCATTGGCAGACTTTTAGAAACCATGATCTACGAAAGGAAACCATTGGGTAAAAAACGTTATAGTTCCTGGTCCATTGGGCAGCCATATTGTCTTCCTCCATTGAAATATGGTCTCATTTCAGTTAATGAAAATAGCATTTGTGAATAATTTTATAGTTTTAAAAGTTATTTCCCATAGAGTTTAAATAATTCAATGTTTAGACAGCATAAAAATAAATATTCCTCTTTTGCAGAGATGGAAGATGAGGGCCTGAATGTCTCCTGGTGTGCTGGGTGCTTTACAGATATCACCACATTGACTTATCAGGAGACCCATGTTGGGTGGAGCTTCCTGAGCCTCTCACAGCTACCCAGCCACTTGATTGAGTGCGGGGTTCCCCCTTGGTTCTAACACAAAATTCACAACTTGCTATTACACCACCATTCCTTACAGTCTCAGAGTTGGTAAATGATTCTAACTAAGGCTGACAATAGGGTTATTCTAACCCAATTATTATTCCCCTCCATTTCCCCTCATTTTATGTTTATTAAGAAAATAATATAATAATAAAGAAAGGAAGGCAAGAAAAAAAAGAGAAAAAAACAAAATAAATTTATGCATAATCCAATCACCCTAAATCAACTGCTTTGATTTTCCTGTCTCCTAGTCCTTATCCACATGCCTCTGTATTTTATGTTCCTTTGATGTACCCCAGATATCATCCTGGATTTTTTCCCCTGATGTTACACCATGAGCATTTCCCCATGTTGTTGTGTGGTCCTTGATGTTTCCATGCTCTGTGGCTGTAGCCTGTTCTTCTGGGAATCACAAGCTTCCTCCACTCTCTCACCCTGCTCAGCCTCCCCATAGCTTCCCACAGCTGGACATCAGACTTTAAGATGAAAGCACTGAGTCCCTCTGTGTGTTTAGAAGGGAGCACATTGCTGAGAAGTCTCTTTTCCTAAAACCCCAAACTGGAACATCATATAAGAATAAATATGTCTACAATGATTTTTACTAGGTTGACTCATCAACAGGTGAGTCTATGCAAATATCTGCTTATAACTGCTATATTGAAGTCCAGGAGGAAATGGAAGGTAACGACTCTCTAATGCCTTCATTTGTCCAGACATTCAGCAGGAATGGCAATTTCACTTAAGGGAAAATTTCAGCAGGAATCAATTTTCCTAAATCAAATTCAAGGGTCACTGATTGTTAAGGCAACCATGGGTACGCTAATGATGCTATTTATAGTTTGGTTAATACGTATGCATAATAAGAGAAAATTATTTACAGAGATGATGAATTTAATATTGGGAGTGAAGCAGATTTACAGCCTGGAAAATGTAATTGCTTTTTGATATCAATTAAAGGACTGTTTCAAAAATCAATAAGAATTTTAAAGAATAGCGTGAGCTTGAATGAATGATAAGTAACTTGGAAGCAATTTTAAACTCTTACAGTGAACAATTCTCCTGAGCCCCATGAAGGGCTTTATGGGCCTTTGAGGAATAAGGTAAGATTTTTAAAAGTTTCATTGATTCAAAATGAAAGCAAAGCTTGCACACACCACTGAACTGCCACTTCTGTTGCTACATAAAGCCATGTTGGACATGAAGCTCTGGGAGTGATGAATCAGAGGGAACTGGAGAACTTGGGAATAGGTGCCTTATACGCTGAAGCCAGACAAAGATCTGCTGAGGAGAACAAGGCCTGACTAGGGGGATGAGGGGAAGGTGGGCAGCCCCTCAGTTCTGGAGCTGAGCATTGGAAGAGGAGGCATCCAAGAGATATCAAAGCATCAAAGGCATACAATTTTGTCACTTCACCGACACCCATTGTGCATCTACCAGGTAGAGTTTCCTTGATAGGCTCTGCAGAGACAGGGATGAGCAAAACAGGGCCTTGTCCTTGAAGGGGTCATGGGCTGAAGGAGAAGGCAAATGTATAGACAGCAACAGGATGATGAAACGAGTGTTCCCATTTATGGAGAACTTATTAATACTACTACTACAGAACAGGCAATGCACCAAGCACTTAGCATGCACTGTGCATTCAGTCCTTATAAGAAGCCAATTATTCCCATTTTACAGATTCAAAAGACTGAGACAAAAAGAGGTTAAACAACCTGCCCAAGGTTTCCTGGCTAGTAAGTGCAAGAGCTGGAAATCAAACCCAAGCATTTTGTTTTTGTTGAAGGAGATAACACTGTGTGATTTAGCCATGTGCCTTTGCTGTATAACACCCAAGGCTGTAGGGTTGCACAGGAAAAAGTGAATCACTTTGCCTGGAGGAGGTGGGGGAAGGCTCAGTTAGCCAAATTTCCCAGAGGCAATGGCGTTTGACCAGCTCTTCAAAAATGAGTGGGCATGGGATTGGCAAAGAACATAAGGAGGGATATTTTATAAGGACAGAATTATAGCATATGCAAGGAGGCAAACATGAGCCATGGGATGGCAAAAAATATTTCCTCTGAGTCATCTCAAACAATGGGTGTTCTCTCTGTTTTTAATATTCCACCTTGACATTTGCCTGTGACAATATCCATTGACATATGATTCCTGACTACCATCTGAAGATGCCTGATTCCGAGCACTGGCTCAAAAATTTGAAGACTGGGGTAGGGGTTCTGCTGCCACTCCCTAGCTGGGTAACAATGGGCAAGTTATTCAACTTTGCTGAATCTCGGTTTCCCTATTTGTAAAATGAGCATGTAATATCTCATTTCTAAGTTTTTGTGTGTGAGGTTTAATACAAAATATGAGTCTAAGGTGTCTGGGATGGGGCCTGGAACAGAATAAGGGCATGTATTATATATATTAATATCTATGTCCATACATATAAAACCACACACCTTGCTATCAGCTGTGACAGAGAATCATAAGATCCTGCAGACTTGGAATGAGGGGACCCCTAAGAGCTGATGATTTGTTTCAGGCACTGGATGGTGCCTGATTCTCAGTTGGGCATGCTTTCTAGCATGCCATATTCTAGTATTAGCATCACTCCAGGTTCCAAGGAAAATTTTAAAATAATAATAAGATAAATATAAATCCCGATTAGGTACTTCGACGTGAAATAAGTCTGCCAACAACTGAATCCTGGGTCCATTATCAGCTACCTGTGAGAGCTTGTATAACTTAGTAAACTTCATCGTGCATTTGTTTCTTCAACTTTAAAATGGAATAATAATTACACCAACTTCATCAGATTCTTGGGAGGATTAAATGAGAGAATGTATATACATTTTTTGGGAAAATACTTGCTCCGCATAAGGTGTTCAAAAGGTATCCATAATAATTAACATCAAAACACTGCTAAGTTGCTACAAGTGGTCGACTTCTTCCAATGGGTTCCCAACACAACCAGTATGGCCCTATCAGTACAGCTATAAAGTGTCTGGGCACTGGCCTAGAATTTTCAGCTGAAAGTTTCAATCTAGATTCTGTTTTCCACAGGGGCTTGAAGATAAGGACTCCCATTGATCCCAAACAAATTTAGATAAATTCTATTGGTTTACAAATTGATCTTATGTGAGTGTTGGCTTGTCTTCCACTGTAATGTTGCCAAGAAGAAATCAGCATCACATTGGGATGGGGGAGGTACAGCAGGATCGATCCTAAAATCATTGTAAAGAAAACCCAAGAAGCAAGCTATGCTGCAGAGAGCCTCACTCAGCTGAGAGAGCTGGTATAACAAAGGGCTAGTGAATGGATTCTGGAGGCACCTTGGACGAGTCGCCTTGCTCTGTTCCGCCTCATTTATGAAATGCGGATAATTATAATACCTAATTCACAAGTTTGTTGTGAAGGTTAAATACATGTACATATAAAGTGTTTGTAAGCTAGCAAATGCTGAATACTCATCAGATATTACTGGTAACACACAGATCAAGTGCAGTAAGCCTAAAAGGAGCGCCATAAAGATAGGAGTAGGAAAGGAGAGAATGGGAATTCTTGCTTCTTCACCTTTGGTTTCTCCCACTCTTCTAATGACATCACTTGTATAAGTTCAGTTTCTAGCAGAAAGCACTTACTAAGGACTACCTGTGAGCCTAGCAGTGTGCAAGATTCTGTAGGGAACCCACAAGGAGGAGCAAGATGTGAGTACCAGGCACCATTCCCACCTCCAAGGAGCTTTCTCTCTGAAAGTAGGGCACTTCTAAGCAGTGTGTGCTTATCTGGTGTAGGCACTTGGTATAGCTTTTGCTTAGGCAAAGAGAGAGCAAGAGCTGGATACGTACTCTACTTTAAGCAAGAATCCAAGGTGGGGTGAGGACATTCCGGGCAAGAGAACATCGGAAGCAAAGCCAGAGAGCCTAGTGTGAGAAGTTAGGGGGCTACGAGGAGACCAGTCTGGCTGGAAAGTCAGTTCATCTTAAGGGGCCGCTGCAGATAATGCTGTTAGCTGGGCAATGAGATAGGGCCATGCTTATGGCTAAAGTACTGAAATCTGCTCCACATGCTGTATCAACCTGGGACAATTTCTCCCCCGGACCTCCTTCCCCAAGAAGTTTCCAAAACCTAGAGCTAAAGATTGCTTAGCACCACAGGAGGCCTTGAGGGCCAGTCTTCTTCAGCACTATGACCACTGTCCGTTTTGGTTGGTCAGTGGAAAACCATCCCGATTGTCCATCCACAGAGGGCCTCGAGGGCCAGGCTGGGGAGATTTTGCTTTATTCTAAAGACTACAAAGACCCACTGACAGTCTGCTGTCCATAAAATTCCCTTTGTCATGGAGAGACACAGCCAGGTAATGATCCCTGCTGCATGGCATTTGCTCCAACAGCCTCAGTGACAGGCATCTGCTCTGACTCACAGGTTTTCCCACAGGATCAGCTGTGCCACTGATGTCCACACTGAGGAACCCCAGACCAACACAGGACCACAGAGCTGCTCAAATGTCCTTCGCCTAATCCCAATTTTAGCACTGTAGTGGTTAAACAGTCACTTCTCCCATTTTTTAAGGAAGGATATTGGTGGTCACTTTGCATCTGCCTTTTGCTTTCCCTGTGCAGATAAATTGGTTGGTGGGGTTAATTCTTTCTCACCAACTTCTCTTGTGTGTTCTTGTCTTTCCCAATCTCAGTCCTGCCCTTCTCCCTGGCTGGTCCCCTCCAAACCTCTTGAAGAGTCAACACAGTCCCCACAGCTAAATCCCCTCTTGGCATCTGCCACTTGATCTTGTCTCCTAAGCTCCCTCCTTGGGCAGAAGGAGGAAGGGGCTAATAGGGAGAAAGTACAGATGCTGGCTAGTCCTATGTTGTCACACCTGTTGATGAGATGAATGGCCCTCAACATGTGCTAATACACTAGGGAATGGTTTGGACCAACTGGGAAACTTCCTCAAGGACTAATTGGAAATTGATACCTGATACTTTTAAATTAAGGGAGGGAAATGCTCCTTATTTAAAATGCTCCTTACTTAAAAAAAATTACTCGGTAAGCCCAGGTAATTTTAGCAAGGGGGTTGCTTATATTGGACATTTTGATTGATTCAGAAACATAATTATTTTAATTCAGAAATATACAAAGTTACCTTGGTTAAAACAATCATTTTCCTGTTTTGGGTTTAAACCAATTATAGGATTCTTTGTTCTGTTCTTTGTAGGTGGTTATTGAGCAAAATCTGGATCTCCCAGCTGCTTGATTTGCTTCTTTTTCAGACTCAAGGCACAGAAACTGTGCTATTTCTTTTCTCTCCGGCATTTCAGGGCCAAGGAATTTGAAGAAGTCCAAGGTAGAGCTTTCTAGAAAATCCTCTGCGGAGGATGATCAGAAACCTTCTCCCATGTTAACAAAGGACCCAGGAAGAAGCTAAAAATGGGCCCTGAGGTTGTCTTTATTCATCAAGCCTGAAGTTTTCTGTCTCTATCTTTTTCTTCCCATGGTTTGGGTTACCTCTTCAGCCCAGAGCCCATCACCTGAATTCTGCCTGAGCCTCAACAGACATGTTCAACTGCTCTCCTCTGCTGGCTGCTGTTACCCCAAGCCACATACAGCTCCTTGAGGTCTTAGAAGCTCGCTCCCACCAGGGTACCCAGGAAGTGTCTCATAGGTTCTCAGTGAAAACTTGTTTATTGACATTTACACTGATGGGAAGTGGTCCATACTTAAGAGAATTCAATCCAAAGAGATTGGCTCTATACTTTGAACCACTGTGGCCAAATAAAGAGACGACCGTCTACTTGCTGCAAGTATATTGTTGTGGTCTTTGTATAAATAGATGACTGAGGATAGGACTCCACACATCTATCACCTTGTAAAGCTGATTTGGATAATCTGGACAGGTGGCAAGGAAACATAACTGTCTGTTTAAGGGAGCACCTGCCTAGGGCAGAGGAAGAGAGGCAGAGTAGCATCACAGTTAAGTGCTCAAGCCCTGTGGTTAGGTTGCCTGCATTTGAATCCTGATTCTGCCACCAATTTTCTAAGTGGCATGGCAATGTTCTTAAACTTCCCTTTGCATCATAGTAAGCAACCAAAACATGGTGCTGAGGATAGAGAACTCCAAAAGTAAAAATTATTGCTGGAAGGTTCCCTTGCAGTGGATACTAGGGATCCAATCTGTTAGTATCTAGAAACTGATTTGTCTGTTACTTTTGTGAAACCACTCAAGATCTCTGTTTAACAAGCCTCCCAAAGATCTTTTTCAATGTGTTTATATGTCTCGGGGATTACTGCACATTTAGGTTTCAGCAGAACTCTTTTGGCAGAGGTCTGGTGATGTAGGAAAAGGGCTGTAGACTGGGAGCTGGGAGACAGACATGACTATGTTGAGACCCGCCTCTGGAGCACTGGCCACCCTCTCCAAGCTACTGCAGTTCTCTGAGATCCAACTGCCTCCCCTGTTACGTAATCACCACAATTAAAATAACAAACTTTATATCACCCCCCCCACAAAGTTACCTTCTGCTTCTTTGTAATCTTTGCCTTCATCCACCCTTATTCTTAGGCAACCACATAAATATTTTATGTCAATACAGTTCATTCTGCATTTTCTATAATTTCATATAAATTGAATCATACTTTATGCACTCTTTTATCTGACTGCTTTCACTCAACATGAGTATTTTCACATGCATTCATATTGTGTGCATCAACAGTTTATCAGTTTTCATTGCTGAATAGTATTCCATTGTGTGGATATACCACATTTGTTTAGCCACTCATCTGCAAATAGACATTTGGGTTGTTTCCAGTTACATGGTTATTTCAAATAAAGATGCTTTGAACATTTACATATAAGTCTCTGTGTGTTTTCATAGGGTAAATGCCTAAGGGTAGAATGGCTAGGTCTTATGGTAGGTGTATATTTAATTTTTAAAGCAACTCCTGTTTTATTCTTACTAGCAGAATATGACAGTTCCAGTTCCTCCACGTCCTCTCCAACACTGCTATAGCCAGTCTTTAAATTTTAGACCTTTTAATGGTATCTAATGGTAGTTCATTGTGGTTTTATCTCACATTTTCCTGATGATTAATAATGCAGAGCATCTTTTCAAGTGCTTTTTGGACATTTGGATATCTTCTTTTATAAGTGACTGTTCACATTTATTTTGCCCATTGGTTTGTCTTATTGAGTCACAATAATTCTTTGTCTATCTGGATTCAAATTCTTTGTTTAATGTTTGTGTTGTGAATTTTTTTTTTCTAGTTTGTGGTATGCCTTTGTTTTCTTAATGATGTCTTTCAAAGAGCAGAACATTTTGATTTTGATAAAGTCTGATTTATCATTTTTTCTTTTTATGGTTCATGTTTTTTGTATTCTATCTAAGGTATCTTTGCAAACCTCAAGGTCGCAAAGATCCTATATTTTCTTCTAGAAATTTTATACTTTTGAGTTTTCCATTTAAGTCTATGATTCATTTTGAGTTAATTGTTTCATTTGGTGTGAGAGAAAGATCAATGCTCATTATTTTTTACCACATAGCTATCTGGACATCATTTTCCAAAACACTCTCCTTTCCCTACTGAATTGTCTTAGCATCTTTGTCAGAAATCAATTGATCAAATATGTGCAGTATATTTCTGGGCCCTCTGTTCTGTTCCTTTGTTCTACATGTCTATCTTTTTACCAATATCAAACTGTCTTGATAACTGAATGTTGTTTACCAAAACCACGTGAAATAAGTTATCCAATGTTGTTCTTGTTAAAACTCCCTTTCCAAGAACTTTGCATTTTTATATAACTTTAAGAATTTACATCCATTTAAACAGAATTTAGAATTTTTATATACATTTTAGCTTGTCAATTTCCACAAAAATCCTTGCTGAAATTTTGATTGAAACTGTGTTGAGTATAGAGAAAACTGCCATCTAATAATATTCCTATCTATAAGAGCAAAATAATATATTTTTCCATTTCTTTAGGTCTCTCTTAATGTCTCTTAGCAAAGTTTTATAATTTCAGTATAGACATCTTAAACCTCTTTGTTAAAGTTATTCCTACATATACTATATTTTTGGTGCTGTTCTAAATGGATTTTTAAAAATTTTACTTTTTCTTTTGTTGCTATTGGTGTATAAGAATAAGTTGATTTTTTAATATTAATCTTATAACTTATGCACTTGCTGAATTCATTCATTAATTCTAATAATCACTTTTGTAACTTCCCTGAGATTTTCCACATGAACAATCACATCATCTACAAATAGGGAAGATTTTTCATCTTTCTGAATTTCTAGTCTGTATTTGTATTTTTTCTTGCCTTAATACCATCACTAGGATCTCTAGAAAAATGCTAAATAGATGTGGTAACAGTGGGCATTCTTGGTATTTGCCTGATCTTAGGGGGTAAAGCATTCAGTCTCTTATTTTTTAGTATGATGTTAGCTTTTTTTTTGTTTTGTTTTGCATTGTTTTTAGATATTGAAGCCTGGGTTGAAAAAGTTCTATTCTTAACATCATGAATGATTGTCTAGTTTTGTCAAATACTTTTTCCACATCTATTGAAATAATTATGTTTTTTTTTCCTTTTGTATTTTGTTAGCATGGTAAATTGTGTTGATTGATTTTCACACATTAAACCAACTTTGCATCCTTGGAATAAGCCTTACTTAATTATGGTACATTGTCCTTTATATATATTGTTAAATTCAACTCACTATGATTTTGTTAAAGATTTTTACATCTATATTCATGGGGAATATTGGTCTGCAATTTTCTTACCTTTGCTATGTTTTCATTAGGTTTTGGAGTTGAAAAGATTAAGAAAATGAATTAGAATTGATCCTTCTTTCTCTATTTTTAAAAAATTGTGTAATATTGGTGCTATGTTTTTCTTGACTGTTTCATAGGAATAACTAGAAAAACTATTTATTTACTACTGCTGCTGTAACAAATTACCACAAACTTAGTGGTTTAAGACAACATAAGTTTATTATCTTACAGTTCTGAAGGCCCAAACCCTGAAGTAGGTCTCATTGGGTTAAAGTCAAGGCATCAGCTGGGCTGCAGTTCCTCAAATTCTTAGGGAGAATCTGTTTTCTTGCTTTTTCTGGCTTCTAGAGGCTGCCTACCTTCTTTAGCTCATGTGCCTTCCATTTGCAAAGTCAGCAGTGGCCAGATGAACCCCCCTCTCAGGTGCCCTCACTCTGACACTCACCCTCGCACTTCCCCCTTTCACAATAAGGACGCTTGTGATTAGATGAGGCCTACCTGGCTAAACCAGAACATTCTCCCCATTTTAAGGCCGGCTGATAAGCAACGCTAACTCCTTCCACTGTGTTGATTCCTTTTTGCCATATCATAGTCGCAAATTCCAGGGATAACGTCTAGACATCTTTGGAATGCCATTATTCTGCCTCTCATCTCATCTCCCTGAAGTTTTCTTTATGAGGTAGGTGAATTTAATTGTTTAAAAAAATAATATAGCACTGTTAGTTTTTCAGTTTCTTCTTACGTTAATTTTGGTGAGTTGTATTTTTCAAAAACAAAAAAAAATCCTCCTTTTCACCTAAATTGTCAAATTTTTTGGCCTAAAGTTATCCATAGTAGTCTCTTGTTATTATTTTAATGTATGTAGAATTGGTGGTGATAAACACTGTTTGTTCCTAGTATTAGTGATATGTGCTTTTTCTCTCTTTTGCTTGGCTTGCTTAGAGTTTATCAATTTTGTTGAATTTTCCAGTAGCCAGAGGTAGAAAATTAGGTAAACTAATTTTCTATACTTTTTGCCCGGATTTTATTTCATTAACTTTTTATACTTTCTGGCTTTATTTCATTAATTTATTCTGAGAGCTTTATTATCCCCATCCTTCTACTTACTTTGCATTTACCTTTATCTTCTCATTCTAGTGTCTTAAGTTGAGACTTTTAGGTAATTGATTTTAGGTCTTTCTTTACAAGTACAGCTTTGCCTGCACAAGACAAATGTTGATGTGTTGTAACTGTTGTTTTTCAAAAAGGTATTTTATCCATTGGATATTGTGGCTCTCCTGCCTCCTTAAGATAATTCTTTAAAAACTGGAAAATGAAAAATGAGGATATTTCTAAACCACAAACTATTTTTGGAGTGAAATTATTCCCTTAAACTTAAAACACGCACATACACACACACACCCCAAAACACAAAACACTAACTCCATACTTGAGACCTTAGTTCACTGGCTATTTCCTTGCCCTCAATATCTTTTTAAAAATGAATTATTTTGTCATTGTCTCAAGTACATTTCAGGTATTGACCCTGTGGTTGGAAATACACATCTTGAATAATCTGTTATGGTTCTTCTAGCTATTGAGAATTACAAGAATTAGCTTTACTGATGTCTCCTAGATGCATCTGTCTCCAGATGAGCTGGAACTGACTTTTTTTTTTCTGACACCTATTTGGACTACTTTACAATGCTAAATGGGATGTACATGGGCTCCTAGAGTATGTATGTGGTGGGTGAGAATAATGCAAAGTAGGGCTTTAGGGCACAGAATTTTCTGAGTAGATAAGTTATAAAGTAGAGAAAAGCATGTGAGGCCAGAGTCAGTATCTGGACTTTATTGCAGCTCTGCCACGAGCCTGTCCTGCCAAGAGCATGTGCTGTGTGGTCTTCAAGGCAGAGCGTAGCTAAAATGTGCTGGGGTGACTACTGGCCGGCATGGCTCTCTGCTTGAATCTTCCCACCTCTCAGCCCCCATTTCTCAAGCAGATCTTGTCCTGCAGGGCTGGTTTCTGCATACATGACATGTGCAGTTGCACTTGGCCCTTTACTCAAAAGGCTTGCACTGGTTTCATGCTCTGCTGTCACTGTCTTGAAATTCTTAATAACTTTGAAGCAAGGAGCCCCACATTTTCATTTTACACAGAGCTCTACAAGTTCTATAACTGACATCTTTATCTTGAAAGTCCCCTGAAGACAATGTAGCCAGTTAAAAGAGTATAGTGAGGCTTGGGAGGCAAGGCTCATAAGTGGACAAAAACAAAACTGGGGGCAACCTGGGATGATGTCGCGTTTCCACGTCTCACTTAAACAACTTCCAGCAGCACCTCTCCCGCCCCCACCTCCTTGCAAGCATAATAGAATTTTTGGAAGGCTAAATCATATTTTTCCCAGATATTTCTCACCATACACCTGCCCCAACAACTCCCCCAGTGCTCGTTCACATCCAGCAACCCAAGAATCAACAGCACCCATATGGCGCATCCTCTATAAATGAAAGCTCTTTTAATTAGTGATGGGACACCTCAAATAATTTCAGCAGATGCTTCCATTTCATGAAAACAGGCACATGTCTTTGCAATTGGGCAATATTGTTCTAATTATATCATAGCCTGCAGCCCAACTTAGACAGTTTTTCTGAGGGAGGGTACGTGGGCTGGGATCTATTTTATTCTCTCTCCTACGCACACACTATGATATCTCTTTTCAATATTTAATGTTCGTTAACTGCTTTGTGTTTTGTTGTTGCTGTTGTTTGTTTTGATTTCCAAGTGCTTCATACAATCAGGAAAGGAAGAATGAAAAGGACATAATTATTTGGCACCAGAATAGATGAGGAGAGAAGTCTCTAGGATTTTCTTTCTTTTTATAATTTTCTTAAAAAGAGCGAGTCTACTTCTTCAAGGAAGCTGCAGAGCAGACTGGATAATATTCTTTTTACTCTGCCTGATATCCTGAGATTCTGTGACAGAGATGACAGGACCACTTGCTATAATTAAAGCTCCCCTAGGATGGCTGAAATATGAGTGTGGTCTATGAACAGAACAGGTTTATATCCAGAGGCATCAGCATGGTTCTGTGTAGTTCTTGGTACATGGTGCGAGAGGGACCTGGAAGGCTCTCCATGCTTGGTAAGGCAGGTTGTCTGGATCTACAAGATTCCGGTGTGGTTGTTTACTAAATATTTCCAGCTTGTCTTTTACCTTCTGGGCACATCGTCGGACCATGCGTCTGTCCTTTTTTGAGGTTCTATGGGGCTGTGTGATTTACATTGGCCAGTGAAATATGAGCAGGCATAAACTGTATCCCTTCCAAGTGGAATATTTTAAGATCCAGGCTTCCTTCCCACACAGTGGCGCTCATGGAAGCACCTGTCCAAAAGAAGCCTCTATTACCCTGTGTTCTTAGATGTCTAATCTTAGCAGAACTCTTATAGGGACCTACGACATTTTTTGTTATGTCACTGAAATTTTGAAATTTTTTCTGATGCAGTGTAACTTAGCCTATCGTGACTGATCCACCGGTGACCAGAGCTAGCCCAGCTTCACTCTCTAAGGAGTTCCCACAGGGCACTCTGAGCTGGAGCATCCACAATATCAAAACAAACCAGAGAGGACCTATTGCTATACATCTTAGGAGTATTTCTCTCTTGTTCTGGAAGAAGGAATAGCTAGCCATAAGACTCTCGGAATATTTTAGGCAAGAAAGAGCAGCTAAACTTTGGAGCAGAGCGACACAGGTAGGACAACTCATGCAAAGTTGAGGAACAGACTGAATGAAGCCACCTCGAGTACCCAAGGTCTCCAGGCAGTCCTGGCAGCCTTGTCCTCCCTGGTGACCAAGGCAGGCCTTGTCCTTTGTGGCACTCAGGCCAGGCTGTGGTCAGGTGCCCCAAGGACAGCTGGAGGATGCACCCAGATGTCCCCATCTGGCACAGGGTTCTCAAGGGTGCTCTAGCTTGTTTTCCTCCCTTTAGGTTGTATAAGTCTGTGGTTTCTTGGTGAATAATCTGCCAATATGGTAGACTCACTTGCTTTCTTAATCATCCTTTGATGACTCCCAGGTTCAAAGGCAAGCTTAAGGTGGTACTTTCCCATTTCTGCCTCAACTTACTTGAGTTGTCTCTGGGAACTGCCATTAACAAAACCTTATAGAAAACGTGACCTAGGCTTCAAACAACCTCTTGGACAAGAGTGTTTTGAGCATTGCTCCATTTGTAAGATGAGAAGCCTCATGAGGATTTATAATACTCCTTAAGTGCTTCAATTTTGTTTAACCAAGGTAGGATATAAACAAAAATGAAAGCAAATAAGAGAGGAAGAAGGCTTTGTATTTCAAACCACTTCTACCACAGACTTCAATCTGCTTTATTACCAAGATAGTAAAAGTAATGGGGTTAAATTTAGATAAAAGCAAGGAGACATGGTAACTTCCAAGTGAGACACACAATGTATTTTAAACAGTCTCTCTGGGTAAATACTCTAGACTGAGCCTCAGGCCAGCCCAGTAGGCTTCTCCTTCTGCTCATGGACAGTGGAATGCTCAGAGGATGGGTCTGCAGCAGTGTCAGCACTAGGCGTCACCCACCAGCATTTGATCTGTGTCATCTCTACACTGACTTAAGTGTACTGACAGATTGTTGTAAAATAGAGCCTAGGAGCTTCTCCAGTCCTGCCCCAAGGCAGGGGGCTGGATATGATGACATTTAAAAGGATCTTCCAGCCTGAATGAATAATGCATAATTAGGGTAAAAAATAGGGAAGGAGCCTGGGCACAGTGGCTCATGCCTGTAATCCCAGCACTTTGGGAGGCCAAGGCAAATGGATCACAAGGTCAGGAGATCAAGACCAGCCTGGCCAATATGGTGAAACCTCGTCTCTACTAAAAATACAAAACATTGGCTGGGCCTGGTGGCAGGCACCTGTAATCC
>CAUYLG010078849.1:0-18985 GCA_963573385.1 Cacajao melanocephalus | reverse complement strand
GCTGAGAATGATGGTTTCCAGCTTCATCCATGTCCCTGCAAAGGACATGAACTCATCCTTTTTTATGGCTGCATAGTATTCCATGGTATATATGTGCCATATTTTCTTTATCCAGTCTATCACTGATGGGCATTTGGGTTGGTTCCAAGTCTTTGCTATTGTAAACAGTGCCACAATGGACATACGTGTGCATGTTTCTTTATAATAGAATGTTTTATAATCCTTTAAGTATATACCCAGTAATAGGATTGCTGGGTCAGATGGCATTTCTATTTCTAGACCTTGAGGAATTGCCATACTGTCTTCTACAATGAGTTGAACTAGTTTACACTCCCACCAACAGTGTAAAAGTGTTTCTATTTCTCCACATCCTCTCCAGTATCTGTTGTTTCCAGATTTTTTTCTTTTTAACCTAAAAATAATGCTTTTAAAATGGTACTTAATTCATGTGTGTTAAAAGAATGAAGGTATTTGCAATTAATGTTAAAGTTATCACTATAGACATCCCAACAAGCCCTGGGTTCCTGTATAAGACACATTTTTACACTTTGAATATTAAAATCTAAAGGCAATAAAATGGTGCATTACGGTTAGCAATCATCCAGGTATCTCTGCAGCTGAAGAGTTTCCTAGAATGTGGAACTTTCAATCCTAGAACCAGGACAGTGCTAGGCAAACTAGGGTGTTTTAAAATTAAAATCATAATAATCAGAGGTTTTGCTACCATGAAAGAAATACCTTAGAAAATATATATTAGATTTTCCTTTTCTCTAATATTTAAAATGTTAATTGATTTCAAATTAAGAGAAGGCACTTATAATGAAATAGTTGTACTTAAAAATATGTGAAAAAGTGTTTTTTGCTACAGATATATAGAAGAGATGGCTATCAAAAAACAAGTTTTTTTCTATAAAAAACATACAGAGATGAAATTTGGTTTATTACAGCATTTCTTGAAAAAAAAGAAAAAAATAACTAACTTTATTACATGTTTTCACAGTTCTATGATAGTTTAGATTAATTCATCCATAAACTTTTTTTCTAAATCTTTGTATATATGACTAGATTAGGACATTGATTACTTAAAATTAAAAATAAACAATTATTTTAAAGATATGATCGGTTATATCACTCCTACCAAGCTTTATTTTGAAAAATAAGCATATAGTTTAAAATCTGCCAAGCATATTAAAACCAGAATAATCAGTTTTCAAGAAAATTGAACAACTTATGTGAATTTATAATATTTTAGTTACTCAGCAAATTTATGTATTTCTCATATCACTTTAATGACAATAAGCTTCTCTTCATAGTCTCATACATTTTGTTGCAGAAAATTGGTAAAGATATAAGGGCAGCTTCAGAGGTACCTGACAAATTGAAGGGGAAGTGCAGGCAGACACTGAAGGATTAAGACAACCTAATAACTCTGTTGACATGTTAAAGCGTATCTTTTCATAAACAGTGTGGGTTTTGACAGAAATTTAATTTGTCAAAAGAAATTAGAATTTTTTATATATTGTATGTCACTATTCTCTTTAAAAATTCGTCTATAACATGTTGTTTAGAATCAGATACTATAAAATGTATTTTAAATCTAGGAAACTGTGCTACCTATTAGCTTAGTACCTTTTTCATAGTTTTTGCTTTGTAATGGTCACATTTTTAATGCTAATATTTTTCTAAGAAAGCTCTATCTTGGTTTTAAGTGTGTGCTACTACAAGATAAAAACTCTAATTTTTACTTCTATATTTCAGCAGTTAGCACAATGTTACTCATATGTGTACTAACTGGATGTGTAGAATAGGAATAACTTATTGTTAAAATAGTTGATGCTATAATTCAATCGATATAATTATACTGAACATTTTACATGTAAAAGGACACTAGTACTCATCTCTTGTCAACATATAAAAAAACTACTCAAAATATCAGATTGGGAATGCATCTGATAGACATTAATTCCTACATCATGATCAGCCTGAGAATGACCATCGAATCTCACAATATTTACTGAGATTGTCAAAAAAAAACTTACTGTGTTTTTAGATAATAAGGAAAATCACATTTTTTTCTCTTTTTCTTTTCTTTTCCCTGCCTCCCTCACGCTCTCCCTCCCTCCCTCTCTCTCTCTCTTTCTTTCTTTTTGTTTGAAACTGAGTTTCCCTCTTATTGACCAGGCTGGAGTGCAGTGGCACTGTCTCCACTCAGCCTCCTGAGAAGCTGGCATTACAGGTGTGCACTAGCATGCCCAGCTAATTTTTGTACTTTGGTAAAGATGGAGTTTCACCATGTTGGCCAGGCTGGTCTCAAACTCCTGACCTCAAGTTATCTGCCCACCTTGGCCTCCCATAGTGCTTAGATTACAGGTGTGACCACCATGCCTGGCTGAAAAATTAAGTTTTTAAAGAAAACATTTTAAAATTAGAATGGAATATATGGTTTTTAGGATAAGTAGATAATATTCTAAGAGATACCAAATAACTACTTATAGGAACAAATGGTCCTTGTACTTTATAAAGTTACTCCTAATGTGAGACAAGTGCAGGAAAGATGAGACAATGAATATGTACACTTATACTTCACATTAAGATGAGGGAAGAATGAATGTCTGGGTATTTCTTGTACTTATTTTGAAAAAATGTTAAGAAAGTAATAAAATGAAAAGAATGATCTGGAATGTAAAAGCAGGGCATATATTGGTTGAGGGTCATGAAGTTTGACTCATTTAAGGAAGTACTTTAAAGACAAATTCAATTAATAAAATACCTTTGTATTCTTACACAGCAAACAAGAGGAAGTGTGCCATAAAACAGAACTTACACTTTTACGTACCTATGAAACACCTGGGGATCATAAGATGTGAATTCTGGTTGCATACATCTGGCGTGGGGCCTGATATTCCACACTCCTAACAAGCTCCAAAGTGAAGCTATGGTGCTAGTCCAAGGCCAACACTTTGAGTAGTAAACTTAAAATTGAGGTTAATCTAAGTCAAGGAAAAAGGAAACATCACAGAAGTTTGTTCTGGGGAAATAACTTAAAGTCCAAGTAGTTAGCTAGGTGTAATAGAGGTGTCTGTAGTCCCAGCTACTTGGGAGACTGAGGCAGGAGAATTGCTTGAACCCAGGAGGTGGAGGTTGCAGTGAGCCGAGATTGTACCACTGCACATCCAGCCTGGGCAACAGAGTGTGACTCTATCTCTAAATAAATAAAGCCCTAGAAGTGTCTTTTTTTGAGGATGAGAGGGCTGGTTTCCCTTATAGTTTAGAAACTAAAGGTGCACGTAGTTTCCTAGAGTTAAGTCAAGTTTCCTAGAATTAAGACAGATTTACATATAAGCCTGAGGGGCATGAAAGGCTGCTTCCAGCAAAGTGGCTAAAATTCAGCTTCTCCTCTGACTCTGAACTCAGCTTAGAGGTGGAAAAATTCTTGAAAAGGCTTAAAAATCAGCTTAGAGGTATGTAAGCTAGTAAAAGCTCTGCCTGGAGCGCATATATAAAAGCATAGCAAGAACACCAGTTATATTGCCTGCTGTTAATTGGAAACATTGTCTTTAATTAATATTGGTTTAAGGGAAGTTTCAGGTCTACATATTTCCCAAACCCAAAGAATTATCAAATTGTCACTAAAAAATACTTATGTCTTCAAAAGTGGCTCTATGTTTTTCTATGTTTGCTTTGACTAAATGTAGCTAATGTGTACCAAGCATAAAGTATTCCCCTCTCACTGTACATAATAATTTAGTATATAAATTAACTCTTAAATAATTTTATTCATATTTTCTACACCTACACCCATTTATGATGGATAAAACTGAGAATTAGTATTTATTACTTGCTTAAAGTAATATGCATATTAAGACAATTATAGAGCTAACTCAATACCAAAATTAATATATTAATTAGAAATTCATCACTAAAAGTGTCTTACTCACAGTTTACCCTAAATCTCTATTGCAAACTTTGAGTCCTCTGATTGTCTGACTGTAGCAATACCTCTCAGCAGCTACATGAATTACAAACTTGAGCTATTTAATGATCAAATCAAATTTAAGATGTAAGTTCTAGACTCACAGTACCCAATTTTGGAGCCTGTAACCCCATGTGACTATTTAAATTTAAATTAATTGAAAGGAAATAAAATTAAAAAATAACTTCCTCATCACATAAGCTACATTCGAAGTGCTCAGTAGCCATCTATACCTGGTAAATACCATATTGGACAGCATACTCCTCTATATGAAGACTTCAAGAACATTTCCAACATCAGAACACAATCTACTGAAATATTCAATTCTATTTTGATGTTTACAGATCTCTTAGGCATTTGTAAATTTTTAAACAATGTACTTATCTAGTTTATTACTTAACTCTATTCTCACAATCATCATATGAAAATACATATGATGAGAACACACGGACGCAGGGAGAGGAACATCAAACACCAGGGCCTGCTGGGGAGTGGGGGGCTAGGGGAGACATAGCAAGGACTCTGAGGAGCTAGGGGAAGGATATCATTAGGAGAAATAACTAATATAGATGATAGGGTGACAGATGCAGCAAACCACCATGGCACGTATATACCTACATAACAAACCTGCATGTTTTGCACATGTACCCCAGAGCTTAAATTGTAATACACAAAGAAAATACATATTTCACCATTACTATATTTTATAAATTAGAGTCAAGTTGATTTTTTGGAGCCACAGCTGAAGTTAAAGACTTTAGGAACTTAAAATTTATGTATGGAATTAATTCATTCAATGGGATAAAAAATTCAGTTCACATTTTTGTCTTGGGTGGGATGAATCAAATTTTCAATTTGAATGGCATTTGCTTTTAGTAACCCACTTTACCATCTAATATATGATCCTCAGTACCATTGAAAATTTTTGTCTTTAGGGGAAAGAGAGAGCATTTCTTAATTAAGTAGGGAAATTAGTAAAATCTCTATATAGCATTTGTTTGGAAGGAGGATCACTGTCACTTAACTAAGCAGTAGCTCGGTAGTCCTAAAAGGTCACAAGAGACTGCTTATATTGATGTAGCAAATTGCCACCTTGAATTGTTCAGCTAACAATTTTAAAAGCCATTACATTTAAGGATAGTAAAATTAGATTAACATGATCTAGTATAATATTTCTTTCCACCAGAATTCATGTTAAGTCATAAAGCTTTATGGACCACTCATCTCAATTGCTCTGTTGATATGATAAAAATCTCTCCTCTTCATTAATCTAAAGTTCTTTCTCTGTAATTCACAAATATATTCTTTCTTTGGCTTCATCCATTGTCATTTCTCCTCTGAGCTGATTCCATTTCATATCCTTCATTTCTTAATTTGTTTGGCCCTTGAAGTTTTATTACCTGTCACTTTATCACAATTAATTTATATAAGCTTTATTTTTGAGGTCTTGCTTAATTATTTTTCCTATATTCTTTTCTCTTTCTCTCTTGCATACTTTTATGTCTACTTTATATCAGAAACTCTATTGCCAAAGTCACCCTGCGGGCTTTATGCTCTAGCTGCTAAATGCATATGTACTCTTTTGTGGCAATAAAAAGCGGCAATATCTAAACTCACAGTACACTTCTAAAACAAGGATGTTTCATATCAAGTCATTAAATCAGTAATAACTGTGAATGCAAAATAAATATCAAGCCAATATTTACATTTATTGAAAATAAAAAAGTACTAAAATTATCTTCATATTTGGGTATGCACATGTAAAAAGAACTACAAAGTAATGCACTGAAACTTAAAATCTTATGACTATAAGGAGTCATCAAAATGATATGAAGAAACAATTTTGAAAAAAGTTAAGGCAATATATTAATATTACATTCAGTTTAATTGAATATGTTTGTATTAATTTTCCAAGGAATGATTCTAGAACCAAATTTAAAGTTGAAAGTGAGGAAATGAAAGAGATTAGTGACAATTCCAGGTGAAAGAGCCTTGTGACAGAGGAAATAGAGTGCTATTCTTAGAAATAAGAAAAGAAACTGGGTTGAGGTGAATCATAGTGATGATTAAACAGAAGTCAAATGTGAGAATCTTGTTTAGATAAATGGTCATTAGCATAGATACTTTCCTCTATAATAGATCTCTCTCTATCACCCTCCCGTTATTTACTCACCTATTTTCCCCAGTGTATACTCTGAGCACATTGAGGAGAAAGAGGTGCAGCATGTAAATCATATTATATTTCTAACATCTTGATTCTTGCCTGGCAAGTAACTGTTTCTGTATAATAATTCAATGATATTTTTAGAGAAATTAGTAGGTTTATCAACCTCAAATAAAAATATTGTGCCTTTTAAATTTTTTAAATTTTCTGATGGAGAGAAACATTTATAATAAATTATTCCCATTAAAAATCCCAAGAGCTGGAACGTACTGGGGTTTACCACGTATCTAAATTTCATTCCTAGCCAAAAATAATTACTCATGGTTTTTAAGGCTTGAAATTTAACCATTTGAAATTTATTCCTGTGGGTTCCTCCAGGTTAAAATGCAGGTAACTCATTAAAAAGGCAAATAAATATGCTTAATTTGTGGGTATTGAATCTTTTGCTAAGATCAAGTTTGACAAAGATAAACGTGTACGGGGGAAGTAAGAAGAAAAGTAATAGAAAGAAAATCTAGGAGTACTGGATATCAATTTACTTACTTTCCAATTTTATAAAAAGCTAAAAGCTCACATGGTATCTGCCTGAGTCCATATACTTATTTCAACTTTCATTTTATTCATTTAAAATGTTTTTTTTTCCTCCAAGATGGCAGATTAGATGAGACAAACAAATGGGGAAAAAATATTCCATGCTCATGAATTAGAATAATCAATATCATTAAAATGACCACACTGCCTAAAGCAGTCTTCAGATTTATTGCAATTCCTATTAAAATTACAATGTCACGATTCACAGAATTAGGGAAAAAATCCTAAAATTAATATGGAAGCAGAAAGGAGTCTGAATAGCAAAAGCAATCCTAAGCAAAAAGAAAAAAAGCTAGAGGCATCACATTACTTGACTTCAAATTATGGTATGAGGTATAGCAACCAAAATAGCATGATACTGGTATAAAAATTGACACATAGATCCATGTGTTAATCACTAAATAAAATCAACACAGATTTTTGTCACTAGATAAAAATCAAAACATAGATCCCTAGAATAGAGAATCCAGAAACAAAGACACAGACCTACAACCAACTGCTCTTTGACAAAGTCAGCAAAAACATATGTTGGGAAAAATGACACCCTATTCAATTACTGGTGCTGGGAAAATTGGACTGGCACATACTAAAGAATAAACCTGGACTCCTACATCTCACATATAAAAAGGAAACTCAAGATGGATTAAAGACTCAAATGTAAGACCTGTAACTATAAAAATACTAGAAGAAAACCTATAAAAAATATTCTGGTCATTGGCCCAGGCAAAGAATTTATGACTGAGACCTCATTGGCCTAGGCAGACTGAGATCTCAAAAGCAAATGAAACAAAAACAAGACAAGACAAATGGGACTTAAACTACAAAGTGTCTTCATAGCTGGCAGAAGAAGACAAATAGCAAAGATCAGAGCAGAACCAAATGAAACAGAGACCAAAAAAAAAAAAAATCACACAGAATAAAAAAAACAAGAAATGATTTGAAAGGATAAACAAAATTGATAGACCACTAGTTACATTAAGCCAAAAACAAAGAGAGAAGATTCAAATAAACATAATCAGAAATAAAAAAGAAGACATTACAACTGATACTACAAAAATGCCAAAAATCCTCAGAGACTACTTTAAACTTCTCTACACACACAAACTAGAAAACCTAGAGAAAATGAATGAATTTCTGGAAATATATAACTTTTCAAGAATGTGGAAGGAGGAAACAGAAATCTTGAACAGAATTTTAGGCTAGTGCAAATGTAATTGTGGTTTTTGCCGTAACTTTCAATGGCAAAACTGAAACTACTTTTGCACCAAAATAATAAGTAGTCAAATTATATCTGTAATAACAAATACATAAACAAACAAACAAAGCCTAGGAATAGATGGATTCATATCTGATTCTTACCAAATATACAAAGAACCGGTACCAATCCTACTGAAACTGCTCTTGAAAATTGAGTAGTAAAGAATCCTCTCTAGCTCATTATACCAAACCAATATCACCCTGATAAAAAGCAAGACAAGGACAGACATATATAATTAATTAATTAATATTATTAACTATATTTTATCATATATCTATAACTATAATATTTAGTTATATGTTATATAACTATATTTAGTTATATAACTATGATACAGTTATAATACAGATAATATAGACCAATATTTCTAGTGAACATACATGCAAATATCCTCAACAAAATACCAAATCCAATAGCACATCAAAAAATAAAATAAAATAAATACATCATGATCAAGTGGGTTTCATTCCAGGGATATAATAATAGTTCAACATTTACAAATCAATAAATGTGATTCACTATATAAACTGAATTACAAACAAAAATCATACGAAACTATAAATATCCTAGAAGAAAACCTAGGAAAAACTGTTTTGGACATTGGTCTAGGTAAATAATTTATGACTAGGACCTCAAAAGCAAATGCAACAAAGACAAAACTAGACAAATATGACTTAATTTAACAAAAAAGCCTCTGCACAGCACAAGTAAAATTCAATAAACAGACAACCTATAGAATGGGTGAAAATATCTTTACGCAACTGAAAAAATACTAATAACCAGAATCTACAAGGAACTCAATGCAACAACAAGAAAAAAAACTCTAAAATGACCACATTAAAAAAGTGGGCAAAGAACATGAACAGATATTTTGCAAAGGAAAGCATATAAATGGCCAAGAAGCATATGAAAAACTGCTTAACACCACTAAGCATCAGAGAAATGCAAATTAAAACCACAAGATAAACATCTTACATAAGTCAGAATGCCTATTATTAAGAAGTCAGAAAATAACAGATTTTGGCAAGGATGTTGAGAAAAGGGAATACTTATACGTATTTGGTGTAAATGTAAATTAGTACAACCTCTATGGAAAACAGTATGAATATTTATCAAAGAATTAAAGACAGAACTACCATTCAATTCAGCATCCCACTTATGGGGTATCTAATTCCCCTGCCAAAAAATAATTATTATATAAAATATACCTGCATTCATGTTTATAGCAGCACTAGTCACAATAGCAAAGATAGGGAATCAAGCTAAGGGTCTAACAACAGATGACTGGATAAAGAAAATGAAATACATACTCACACACACAGGCATACAACTCAGCCATAAAACAGAATGAAATCATGTCTTTTGCAGCAATAGGGATGAAACTGGAAGCATTATCTTAAGTGAAATAACTCAGAAACAGAAATTAAAATACATTATATACTCACTTATAAGGGGAAGCTAAATAATGTACACGCATGGACATACAGTATGAAATAACAAACATTGGGTGGGAAGGTGAAAGGAGGGTGATGGATGAAACATTACTTATGAATACAATGTATACAATGATGAAGGTTATGCTAAAAGCCCAGACTCCTCTGTAACACAATATATCCATGTAACAAAACTGCACGTGTACTCCCTAAATTTATACAAAAAAAAGTAAATAAAATGTTAAATGATTGCCTCTGCCCCTAGCGTTCTGCAATCTACTATAAACTGAGAAACCAGAGTGATCTTGTTAAAAGCCACTTTTTGTCACTCAAAATCTGTTAGAGCTTTCGCATCTAAATAAGAATTAAAGTTGACAATGACCTTTCATATTATATTCCTACCCATCTCTCTATAACGTCACCTTCTCCTGCTATTTTTCCTATTTACTCTTCAGCTGGTCCTGAAAGTCATCAGGCACATTTTCAAATTTACATTCTTTGTCTTCCATCTCTAGAACACTCCTGTACCATCTAATTTCGTGACCATTCACTCACATACTTGACTAGGGCTAGGACGAATTACAATCAACTCTCTTCCATGATCCTGATCTTTCTGACTCTGTTCCTTTATAGAAATTATCATCTTCCATCAGACTATAAAATGTACTTACTCATTATGTTTATTGCTATTATTATTTTTTCTCTTCCACAAAAACAGAGATCTCCTTTGTCTACTTAGGTACAAATAAAAACCCACAGAAACTATGGTTTATTGATAGCTTTCATTTTGCACAAAAGCATTCAACTTTGTTTTTGCTTGTTTATTTTTTGGTCTGACAGAAGATCACAGTATTCTCCTCATTTGAAAAAATGTAAATTAATAAAACAAAATAACAAACAATTAAAGTCCTCTATTAAATAGGTTAATGCATCCTGATAGAGGCTTAGGAAATACCAAGTTCTGTTTAATAGCCAGATTGCATAGGGTTTATCCTAGGTTACAAAATGGAAGTAGATGAAGACTGATATTAGCTCTTGGAAATTCAACCACTTGTGATAATAACTTAGGATGCTACCTCAGAATATCCCTTGTTGAAAGCCTGTATCATGTTGAATACTTTCCAAGACAATGAACCAGAAAAATAAAAACACAATATAGCTAAACCTTTTCAGAAAACAGAAAAAGAAATGTGCAAACAAGCAAAAAGGAAAAATGTAAAACAAGACAGATTCACAAACATACAAGAAAAATATAGAGTTAAAAAACTATAAACTAAAAACTATACAAGAATAATGTTATAGATTATATAAAGAATAAATTATTCCTGTTGTTAAAATTAACATGTTTGACCATTTAACGGAATCAATTTCAAAATTTTATTCTTTTCAAAATGCTACTCTGTCAAATGTAAATCTTAACAGTCATCTTTTCTCAGATACACTGATATAAACTTTGATATAGAAGATGCTTTAATATGATTTTATATACACAAACTTTTTCCATTATGCAGATATGAGATGATGTGTAAAACTCTTTGTAATTGGAACAGTCTAAACAAAATTAAATATATTATTACTATTAATTTTTTAACATGTTTCTTCTAATTGCCTTATTTTGTACCAGATTTAGAGTAGAAAAATAATGAGAAAACTGCTTTCGAGTAACTATGTACATTTCCCATTGAAACCTGGTACAGGTTACACATTAGTATATATATATATTTGGCCCTTAATGTGCTCAAGATCTCATTTACAGTACCCTGTAAGCACTACATTAGTAATAATAGTCAAAGCTCAGAGGGTTGGCAATTTTGCTGAAGCATCCAGATTTTAAAAATTTGAACTACCGAAACTTTTAAAGGCTCTCTCCCTTTTCTCTCTCCCTCTGCAATCATCCAATTAAAATAGCTTTTCCCCTGATGCAAAGCAGTGTAATTTCATAGAAGTTTTATGCTACATTTAACAGCTCAGGGTTTTAAGCTAATAAAAAATAGACTCTGAAGAGACAAGAATATACAGTATATGTTTGGTAGTGACATGTAATATCTTCTATTATCATTAGAAGAAAATGAAATTGTATTTCATGGTTTGCTGCTTTTAGAAATCATTGGGAAAAATTGGAGTTATTTGTTTCAAGCCTATCAGAGCTATGTTCTATATATGGCTAAAAATGGATGCATAACTACATTTCTTTGTTTTTCTGGGAACTCAAAACTTTTAGGGACTAAATGTTTATGTTCTCATTTTGTTGGGTATGAGGAAGAAAGGATGGATATATGTCTTTTTTCTTTTAGGGATGTTCACATGAAATTTTTTTCATGCAGTCAGGACAGGATATATCCCATGTATTTTCCAAAAAAAAAAAAAAAAAGATCAGTGAGAAATAACTAGAACATATGAAAAATAAATGTGTGGGCTTGAACTTTCATATTTTCATATATATGTTGTCTACAATTTTATCTTTTAACTTGTAATTTTTTAGATGAAGTAAAAATTAAAATGTAAAGAAGATGTAGTTTTGAACATGTGGATCTCTTTCTAAGCTGGAAAAGTATATATGCTTGCTAAGCCAAAATTTAGCATCCTAAATCATCTTAGCTCATGCTTATAACTGTTGTACTTCATTCCTATGTGATCTTAGGAGAATAATCATATAATTTCTTTGTGGCCTTTTTCCCAGTTTTCCATTTCAAGGGAACTGCTATCTGCTTACAAAACAGTTAGAGACAGAGCTAATGAGGTTTGATTTCATTTCCTTTTTCAATGTGTTCCAGCAACATTTCCAAGCCTCTCCAAACCTAAGAAGTAATACATTTCCTGTATAGTTACACACTTGAATGATTCTTTCAAATTAGGGAAGACCCAATACTCCAAGTTCAAATTTGGCAGTGAAAGATTTTCTGTTTACAATAACTCTTCTGCAATACAACTAAGGAAGCCAGGGCACCCATGTGTAACTTCTGCTGGAAGTGGCATGAAAAGATTATGAAAGAAAGTTGAGTGACACAAAAGGGGAATAGATGTTGACTTAAAAATGAACTCCCATTCATTTTAAATTACTTTTTTACTTGAAACATACAAAATAGGAACTCTGCCCTTTCTCCAAAAATACGCTGCCTGTATGATTGAGAATAGTTTATACACAAAATCAGAGGCTTTAAATCTGACAAGATAGTCATTTTTCATTAACTTTGAGATTAGTGCAGATAACTGGAGAGTCATAGGGATAATTTGTTTGGGGAAAGAGCAGGGAAGGCAGCTACTGTTCATTCAGCACCAATGTGGGCAGACAGAGACATTTAAAATAATATTATTTAATCCCAGTAATAATCTCTGAAGAAGGTAAGCATTAGGATCCTCATTACCAGATTAGAAAACAGAGACACGCAGAGTCTTAAAGAGTTCACCAAGCAAACAGGAGGGTCACAATTAAAACCTGGGTTTGTCTGACCATAAAATTCAATCTAATGAACCACACAATGAATCAGCATTTAAACTTCTATTTTAAAGAACTGAGAAATTATGATGTAAATGAATTCAATTTAGCCGTTAAAATAGGCAAGTGTGTTCTCCACTATATCAATTCTTCAATCCACAATATATATCTCTCATATTATAAAATATGGGAACATTAAACAATTGAAGGTCTCATAATAAAGACAGATATATACGATCAGGTTACCAGAATTCCTGTATTAGTGATAATTCTTTGAATAAGGACCAAACAATATTTTCTTTATTTTCAGAGATAAAGTGAGAAGCAATAAATTAGCAAAACAATTATCAACCAAAATTTCTGGATATGCTTTTTCTATCAGGACTTTATTTACAGCAGAAAATTTTTCCCCTTTGTTTCCTCACTGCTATCTTAATTCTCAAGAAATCATGTTGAATACAACCCCAGGGGGAACACCTGGCTACATAGCCCTTGAATACATATTGCCTGGGAGCTCTGCTATTTGTTTTGCATTTTTATGAATTTTAAAAAAATTTCTCTTTTTAGTATTTATGGAGTTATATAAATCTTACGATACAATTGTACTTACACAGGCATGGCACCTTTTAGTCATCATGGAATTTACATACTAAAGTGCTTTTAGTACATTTTTAGAACTTCCTTACTGTTCCTAAATCAAAAATAATTCATTCTTGAACTACATTATTTCATTTTTCTTTTGTGTAAATCATGGCTAAAATACAGATAAAAGTGGGGTTCTATAATTGCTTTTAATTCATAAAAAATCCAGGTATTCTTAGAATGTTAGTGGAAAGAAAAGTCAGACACATTTTGTTGCTCATTGACTGATACTAATATTTTTACATTGGGCAAGTTATTCAGCTTTGTTACTCCCTGCTTTCTCCAGTTCATAATGGTACTGACTGTACAGGAAATTTACATAAAGGGCCTGGTACAACGTCTGCCACAGTAATTAGTTAATATATTCTATAGATTTTAGTAACAGCTACTAGAACTTTCAACCTAATAAAAAATTCTTTATAAACTATACTCCATTTTAATACTTTTATAAAGCACAGAGGACAGCTTATTTCATTATTGAATAACGCAAATTGGGAGGGTGTACATCCTTTTTCATTGATCCCAATTCAGTCTACCTGAAACTTCTATTTTCCTATACCAAATAGAGCCTTTTATTCTCTCTAAATAGTGAAGAGAGGTCTGATAACCATATATAGCTTGTTTTCCCTGATCACTTATAAGCTAAACATCTTTCAGTTTTAATATGTATGTTTTTCCATGATGTATCAATTAAGGCTCTTTGGGTTTTGGCTTAAGCAAAACTTTCTTTAACCCATGTACTGGAGTAGATCTACTAGCTACAGGTTTGTTATGACCAGAGACTCAAACTACATCATTTGAACCTTGTTTTGTCATCTTTTGTCTTACCTTCTACCCCACGTTGGCTTCACAGACTAATCCATTTTAATATTAAGATAGTTCCAGCTTTGTGACTTCATAACTCTGAGTGTAGGGGAAAAGACAGAATATGTCCCCAGCCAATTCTTATTAATCACAGTATTAATCCCTGTGAGCATGGTAAATAGAATATGTTGATTAACTTAAATATGGAAGACAGATTTCACATAACATCTATAAACTAACTGGGTTCAGGCCAATAAGAATAGACATTGGCTATAAATAGCAATTATGGCTGCACGGTGCATCTTTACTAATCTTAATTCTATTTCAAGAACTCTTCTTGACTTGCCCAAGAATCAGACTGTAGTGTCAACTTTACCCTAAATATAAGGACTAATAGTGGAAGAAGTTTTGATTCTCAGGAGGGAAACAGGCGTATGGCCACCATAAAATGAAGACTGGTTGACTAATCAGGATAGTAAAAACAAGCATGGTCCACTAAACAGGATTTTTGAGAACTTTCAACAATCTTATTACTTTGATGAATTTATTTCAGTTAGACAATTGTTCTATTAAAATGTTCCCCATAATTAAGTACTCATCGTGTAGTCTGAGCAACATAGCACAAAAATGTTACCTGTTTTTGCCTAAAATCTGTACTTCTATTAACTAAGCTCCAGATTTCTGCAATCACTGATATTCTCCATTTGAAGTACTGTTATACTGGGTCCCTCAGGATTCTGTACTTGTACAGTTTATTTTTTTTAACATTAAATTTCAAATGTAACAACCCTGTCTTATAAAATGTAGACCTACTTGGTTTAGTCTATCCTCCTGGCCATTCAAAATAACACTAAACATTCATACAAATTCAGGCACTAAATCATCGAGAACCTTAAACATATCATATCCAGTTACTGAAAAATAATAAGCAAATAAACATCCAATCATGGAAAAAGCTACTGAAAGAAGACCACCATAACACAGTACAGGGGACCTTCCCTCTAGACTTACATTAACACTATTTGGGTAGGTTTGATCCATCAGTTATGAATGTATTTTGGTCCATATTTCTCTACCATGTGGACAACAATATAATAAGTGCTTTTGTCAAAGGCTTAGCAAATTTTAAAGTCTATTATTTTCACATAGTTCCCTGAGCTTACATAAGATGTAACCAAAAGACTCTTGCTAGCTTGTAGTTATTTATTTTCTTAGTAGCCACACTCTAGGTAATTATTATCTAATTTAAAAGTTTGACTGGATCCACATCAAACTCACTAGCCTAGACTCTGGAGGATCCATTTCCCACATAGATTTATGATACCATCATTCTTTACTTATGCAGAACTTGGAAATTTAAGATTCCAAAATAACATATCATCAATGCTACATTATCCTGAAACATATTATCTGCATTTCAACTTATCTTTATAAATCTCATTTTCAAGTTCTGACTTCTATAATTAAGCAGAGTGGGTGATGAAGTCTTGTGCTACTGCTCTCTTACTTAATTTCCTTCACCTGTGCCAGCTGTGACACAGTAAGAAATCTTTTAAACAGAAATAATGAATTACCTCTCTTACACCCAAGAAAAGAATGGAGCAGAAATTTGACAAACTGTAAAGATTAAGAGGGGGAAAAAAAGTTCCACATGGGTCTACTATGTTATAATATGAAAGCATACTTTGGGATCATGCTATTTTAACCCTTTCATTTTGCAGGTGAGAAAATAGGCTTAAAGCAATTCTGTGACTTGCCTATTTCTGATAACTAGAAAGGGTCAGAGATAGGACAAGGGCTCATTATTTATGTCAATTCAGATACCTTCCTATTTCCCCACCATGCTCCTGGGTTGAAAGTGATAATCCAACCAATATAGAATAAAGACCTGCACGTTCTGCACATGTACCCCAGAACTTAAAGTATAATAAAAAATACAAAAAAAAAAAGTTCTGAAGGTATGAAAAGGAAGGAGCAGATGGTTAACTTTATTTATTCATCCATTCAGTTATATATTCAGCTTAACTTCCATCAATGAGCACCCACTTCTGCTAGTCATAGGTTTAAACTCTATGGAGTATAAAGATAAGAAGAGTAGGCACTATACTCATAAAAAGATCTACATTCTGACTTTTACTGTGACAGAGAATATACATTGTAACTTTATGTTACCCTGACAAAAGTAAATACAAGTCCAAGAGAAAGAAAACCAGAAACATTCACATTCAAGTATTAAGTTTCAAAGTATTTTGATTCTTTTAATTAATATTATCTTTTCGGGCTATAAAAAGAATGCATTGCTTTCATAGTTTGTATCTTTAGAATTCATATGTCATGCTTGCTGTAATGAAATGCTACATGCTGTTTTATTTTATGCTAAATTGTTTAATGTTAGTAAATTGTTCTTTTTAACAAATAAAATTACTTTTAATGTGTCAACAGCTTTACAAATCTGTAATAATCTATGGTTTTTATAGTAGAAGAGTAGATCATTTGGCAAGACCTCAAATGATGAAATTTATCATTAAATGATTTTAGATCTTAAAAATTATGTGTTTCCAAGTGGATTATCTATCAATTATTTTTTAAATTATGTTTATATCTTTCTCATTAATTTCTCCAGTCTCAGGGTCATGAACTGGCAATTTGAGTGTATTAACAATGTGATGGTTAATATTTGTGGCCTAATTTCTTTAACCAGCACTGTGAATAAAGAATGAACTGCCACATTTTCAGAGAAAATACATTCTTTATTGTCACACATGATAATATAGCTTAGATAATACATTTCTATAACAATAAAGAAATTCTATCTCTTAGAACAAATTTTCCAAAAAACAATGTATTTAAAAATATCATTTACCCCTGAATAAGTTCCTTCAATTTTATTAACAGAATAGTTTAAACCAAGACATAAAATGTTATGTTTATATTTTCTGGTCTGCGCAATGGCTCATGCTTGTAATCTTAGCACTTTGGGAAACTAAGGAAGGTGAATCACTTGAGGCCAGGAGTTCGAGACCAGCCTGGAGAACATGGTGAAACCTTGTCTGTAAAAATACAAAAATCAGCCAGGCATGGTGGCATGAACCTGTAATCCCACCTACTCAGGAGGCATTGACAGGAGAATTGCTTGAACCCAGTAGGCGGAGGTTGCAGTGAGCTGAGATCATGTCACAGTACTCCAGCCTGGGCAACAAGAGTGAAACTCTGTCTCAAGAAAAAAAAATATGATTATATTTTCATATTCAAATATAGTTAAAATATGTGTCTGTTTAGTGACACTTTTGGATGCAAAAAAGAGGCATCTTTTCAAAGGTAAAATAATGGAAATCTCCCGATATCTTAATGCAATGTTTAAGAAAACAGGAAAGAATATTTGACATTAGAACTGTCCTTGAAAAATCTGACTTTATTGGCTGTTTATGCATTACATATTTCAGAGACTGAAATCATTATGTGTGCAAGTATGACTCAATAAGTGGGCTCTGTACTTTGCACCCCCAGTACTTATGACTCTTATGATGCTGATGTAACAATTTATTCTCAGGCATGTCCCAGATTCTGGCTGCAAAACATTACAGCCTATACTGATTCTACTTTAGGAAAATTTTACATCTTCCTTTCTATGTACCTAGCTTATTAAAATAGAAAAGAGGCTGTTTTCACCCAGTATATGTGCTAATTTTTTTTTTAAATTGCTGCTCAGCTCTAGATGACAACCTGATGACTAGTGAAAAGGCAGGCAACCTCTCCTTTTCTTTTCCAAAACACTATACACTTCTTATATAGAGAACAGACAAATAGCCTTGTGGTTCATCCAGGACTTCTCTAATTTGCTTAGTCTGCTATTTGTAACTGGAGATCATGTCGAATGTATTATGCCTTTTGTATCTTTAGTGTGTAATACAATGCCTGGCGCATTACAGGTATTTATACATTTTTAAATCTGAAAATTAATCGCAACATTATTAATTGCTTCTGCTTTGTTTTCTATTACACTTTAAATTCTAGGGTACAAATGCAGACTGTGCAGGTTTGTTACATAGGTATACATGTACCAGGGTGGTTTGCTGCATCCATCAACCCGTCATCAACATTGAGTATTTCTCCTAATGCTACCCCTCCCCTTCTCCACCACCTCCCAAGAGGCCCCAGTGTGTGATGTTCCCCCTCATCATGCCCATCTGTTCTCATTCTTCAACTCCCACTTATGAGTGAGAACATGTGGTGTTTGGGTTTCTGTTCCTGTGTTAATTGGCTGAGTATGATGATTCCAGCTTCATCCATGTCCCTGCAAAGGACATGAACTTGTTCTTTTTTTGTGGCTGCATAGTATTCCATGGTGTATACGTGCCACATTTTCTTTATCCAGTCTATCACTGATGGGCATTTGGGTTGGTTCCAAGTCTTTGCTATTGTGAATAGTGCTGCAATAAACATATGTGTCCATGTGTCTTCATAGTAGAATGATTTATAATTATTTGGGTTTATACCCAGTAATGGAATTGCTGGGCCAAATGCTATTTCTGGTTCCAGATCCTTGAAGAACTGCCACACTGTCTTCTACAATGGTTGAACTAATTTACACTCCCACCAACAGTGTAAAAGTGTTCCTATTTCTCCACATCCTCTCCAGCATCTGTTGTTTCCTGACTTTTTAATGATTGCCATTCTAACTGGC
>CAUYLG010078845.1:0-35421 GCA_963573385.1 Cacajao melanocephalus | reverse complement strand
CTGTAACAGACTGAAGCAGCTTACGAAGTTTCAGAGGGCAATATTACGTTTTTAAAAATTGTGTTAAAATAAATTCTAAGATCCAATAATTTTAAAATAGATGAAAATAGTTTAGAAAATGTACTTTTACAATATGCATTGTATTTCTCCTTCTCAGCATTTATCTAAGTTTCATTATGTTATTTGCTAATGTCTCTTTCTCCTCTACTCAATTATAAACAAGTGCTTTTCCAATGTAGAACTCATAAACTCTAGAGAATACTTCTTAGATTCTAATTTGAGACACACTGCATTAAAAGTTAAATGCTATGACTGAGGTGATCACTGTAGATTAAAGTGATTGTAAAAACAAAGGAGATGGATTCTGGCAAGATGGCAGAGTAGGCAGCACCACAAATCCATCTCGCCACCTAGAAAACAATTTTAGTGGCAGCATCCGTCTGACGTAAATATTTTGGAACTCTGGAGTCTATTGAAGGCTTGCAACTTCCAGATGAAGGCTTGGACAGTAAATTGTAGTTAATTTCAGTCACTTGCAGCTTTAGCACAGTAGCAGCTACCTATACCCTATCCCTCAGTCAACTGGGTAATGCTTGCACGAGCCAGGGTGGGCAAAGAAAATCAGGTTCTCCAAATATTGAAGATCTGTGCTCTACCTGCTGCTTCTAATCACAAAGGTGCAAACAGACTGTGGATACTGCTGTTGCACCTCCTCCTCATTGTTGCAAACCCCACCCCAACCTCTCAGGCTGAACTGACTTCCAGGTCAAAGAGCTGGAGGTCTCCCCTACCTACACACCAATTCAATTTTCCTTTTCCTGTTTTGGGAAGCCAGGCTTTGAAGACTAGGACATTAAAAACCAATCACACATTTGGAGGAAATTAGAAAGTCACTGTGCATGCCCAGGGGACAGCACACGCTCAGAAAATATCTAAGACCATAAGTTTACACCTGAGGCTGATCTTTGACAGCCTACAACAATCAGAAAAACAAAAACAAACAAAAGAAAGCCCTGGAGAAGAAGGAGAATCTGATTTTCAGAGATACCCCATTATTAAATTCAAACATGCTGTTTTCAGGGGGGAAAAAATCACAAGGCATACAAAGAAACAAAAATAAATGGTTTATTCAAAGGAGAAATATAAATCAACAGAAACTGTCCCTTACAAAAAAAAAAAAAAGACCTGATAGCAAATCTACTAGACAAAGACTTCCTTAAAGAATTAAAAGATATGGACAAAGTCAAGAAAATGCAGTATACACAAAATGTTTAAATAAAAATTTAAAATAATTCAGGAACTGAGAAGTACAGTAACCGAAAATTCACTGGAGGGATTTAAAAGCATATTTGAGCAGGTAAAAAAAAATAGTAAACATAAAGACAGGACAATGGAAAGTACTGAGTCTGTAGAAAAGAAAAAAAAAGATTAAAGAAAAGTGAACAGAACCTAAGGGACCTGTGAGACATCATTAAACAGACCAACTAATGCCCTGCGGAAGTTGCATGAGAAGTGAGAGATAAAAGAGTAGACAAAATATTTGAAGAATAGCCAAAACTTTTCAGATTTCATGAAAAAACATGAATATAAACATTCAAGAAGTTCAATAAACAACTAATGAAATCAAACAGACTCACACTGAGACACATTATAATGGAACTGTCAAAGGCCAAAAACAAAGGGAGATTTTTGAAAGCAACAAAAGAAGTGACTTGTTACATACAACAGATCCTAAATATGATTATCAGCAGACTTCACATCAGACATTCTAGCGGCCATAAGGCAGTGGACAGAAGTATTCAAAGTGCTAAAACAAGAGGAAGAAAAAAAAAAAACCTGTCAACTAAGAATCCTATATCCAGCAAGATAGTCCCTCAAAAGTAAGGGAGAAATTAAGATGTTCCCTGATGAACAAAAGCTGAGGGAGTTTGTTATCACTACAGGTAGCATTTCAGGTTGAAATGAAAGGAAACTAGACAGTAACTAAAAGTCATACAAAGAAATAAAGATCTCAGTAAAGGTAAACACATAGGTAATCATAAATGCTAGTTAGTAGTATTGTAACAATGGTTGTGTAAATTCGCTTTTGGTTTTCCACATTTTCAAATTAAAAAAAAAAAAAATTAGCCTAACCAGGCATGGTGGCTCACACCTATAATCTCAGTACTTTAGGTGGCCAAGGCAGGCAAATGGCTTGAGCCCAGGAGTCCAAGACCAGCCTATGGATCATGGTGAAACTCCATCTCTACAAACAAAACAAAACAGCAACAACAACAAAAATTAGGCAGGTGTGGTGGGCACATGCCTGTAGTCATGGCTATACAGAAGGCTGAGAAGGGAGAATCAACTGAGCACAACAGGTTGAGGCTACAGTGAGCTGTGATCACACCACTGGACTTCAGCCTGGGCTACAGAATGAGACCCTGCCTACAAATAAATAAATAAGCTTAACATTAATAAAGCCAATATTAGTAAACAACGAAAATCAATTAGTCTAAAAGCTAACATTATAACTTTGATTTGTAACTTCATATTTTGTCTCCTATGGAATTTAAGAAACTAATACATTAAAACTCATTAGTGTCTGTTTTGGGGCATACAATATACGAAGATGTAATTCTGTGACATCAACAACTGAAAGCGGTTGGGACAGAGCAGTTAAAGGAGCAGAGCTTTTGTATATTAGGCAGTTAAGCTTGTATAAATTGAGATTAGAAGTGTCTAGGATGTTAAATGTAATCCTCATGGTACCCACAAAGAATATAACTAAAGAATAAACACAAAGGAAATAAGAAAGGAAGTTAAAGGTTTCACTACAAAAAATTTAATTGAAGACCAAAGAAGACAGTAATGCAGGAAATGAGGAACAAAAAAGCTACAGGGCACATATGTAAAGCAAATAAATAGCAAAATGACAAAAGTAAGTCCTTTCTTACCAATAATTACTTTAAACGTAAATAAACTCTTCAATCAAAAGATAGAAACTGGCAGGATAAAATTTTTAAAATGTTTCAACTACAAGCTATACACAAGAGACTCACTGTAGATTCAAAGACATGATATGCTGAAAGTGAAAGAAAGGGATTTGGTTACCATGCAAATAGTAATCAAAAGAGAGCAGAAGTGGCTGTATTCCTAACAGACAAAAACAGACTTTAAATTTAAAAAAAAAAAAAAAAAAAGGCTGTGAGACAACAGAGGTATTATATATTTATAAAAGGTTCAATACAGGAATATGTAACAATTATAAAAAATTTATGTACCTAATAACAGACCATCAAAATGTAAGTAGCAAAAATGAGACAGACTTGAAGAAAGAAATGGTTCTGGTCAGGCATGGTGGCTCACGCCTGTAATCTCAGCACTTTCGGAGGCCAAATCAGGCGAATCACCTGAGGTCAGGAGTTCGAGACCAGCATGGCCAACACAAAGAAATCAAGTCTCTACAAAAAATATAAAAAGCTGGGCATGTGGCAGTTGCCTGCAATCCCAGCTATTCAGGAGGCTGAGGCAAGAAAATTGCTTAAACCTGGGAGTTGGAGGTTGCAGTGAGCCGAGATGGCACCATTGCATTCCAGCCTGGGCAACAGAGTGGGACTCTGTCTCAAAAAAAAAAAAAAAAAAAAAAGAAATGGTTCTACAATAAGTTGGAGACTTCAACACCACATTCTCCATAATGGATAGAACAACCAGACAGATGATAAGGAAATAGAGGAGATGAACAAACACAATATACCAAAGAGATCTAATAAACACAGAACTCTAACAACAACAGAACACACATTCTTCTCAAGTGCACATGGGAATAGAAGGAAACTATGTCAACATAAGAAAAATCATATACAAAACACCCACAGTGAACATCATACTCAGTAGTGAGACTGAAAGCTTTTCATCTAAGATTAGAAAGAAGGCAAGTATGTCTGCTTTCACCATTTGTAATCAACATGACACTAGCTGGAGTCAGAGCAATTAGGCAAGAAAAAGAAATAAAAGACATCCGAATTAGAAAGGAAAAAGCAAAACTGTTTGTTCACAAATGATATAATCTTATAAGCAAAACACCCTAAAGATTCTACAAAAAACTGTTAGAATTAATAAACCAATTCAGCAAAGTAGCAGGATACAAAGTCAATATACAAAAATCACTTGTATTTCTTCTAACACTGAAAAATCTAAAAAGGAAATTAAGAAAACAATTCTGTTTATCATAGCTTCAAAAAGAATAAATTTTCAGCCGAACACTGAGTCTCCTAAATGTTAAAAAAAAAAAAAGAGAGAGAGAATTAACTTCAACAAGGAGGTAAAAAACTTGTACAATGAAAACTATAAAACATTTATAAAAGAAATTAAGAAGACATAAATCGATGGGAAGAGATCTGTGGTCATAGACTAGAAGACTTATTATTGCAAAAAAATGTCAATATTACCCAAAGCAATCTACAGACTTAATGCAATTCCTATCAAAATCCCAATGGGGCTTTTAAAGAAATAGAAAAATTCATCCTAAAAGGCACACAGAATTTCATGTTACCCTTAAAGCCAAAATGACCCTGAGAAAGAAAAATGAAGGTGGAGGGTTATACTTTCTGATTCCAGAACTTACAACAAAGTTACAGTAATAATAACAGTCTGGTCCTGGCATACAGACAGACATACAGAACAATGGAATAAAATAGAATCCAGAAATAAATGCCATATACAGTAATCAATCTACAATGGGTCATGATCTAAATGTAAAACCTAAAACTATAAAACTGTTAGAAGAAAACACAGGGTGGAAAGCGAGACATTGGAATTGACAGTGATTTCTTGGATATTACACAAAGGCACAGGCAAAGAAAGAAAAAACAGGTAAGTCATATCTTTGACAAAACGTGAGACCCAGAATACATAGAAAACTCCTAAAACTCAACAATAAAACCAAACATCCCAATTAAAAAATGGTCAAGGAACTCATACAGACATTATCTCAAATAAGACATACAAATGGACAATAAGCACATGAAAAGATGTGTCACTAATCATCATAGAAACACAAATCAAAATTAAAATGAGATGTCACCTACACCAATTAGACTGGCTACTATTAAAAAAAAAAAACAGAAAATAAAAAGTGTTGGTGAGGATGTGGAAAAATTGGAATCCTTGTACACTTTGGTGGAAATCTAAAATGCTACAACCACTGTAAAAATAGTATGGTGGCTCCTCAAAAAAATAAAAACAGAATTACTGTATAATCAAGTAATTCCATTTCTAGGTATAAACCTCAAAGAACTGAATGCAGTGTCTTGAAGCAATATTTTTACATCCATATTCACAGCAACATTATTCACAGTAGCTAAAATGTGGAAACAATTCAAGTGTCCATCAATGGATGAATGGATATGGAAAATGTGTTATTTATACAGGAATATTATTTAGCCTTCAAAAGGAAGCAATTCTGATGTGCTACAACATGGATACACTTTGAGGATTTAATGTTAAATGAAATATGCCAGCCGAAAAGACGACAACTACATGATTTCACTAACATCAGGTATCTAGAGTGACAGAAATCAGAGACATAAAGTAGAATTGTGGATGCTAGGGCTGGGCTTGTGGGGAATGGGAAGTTATTGTTTAATGGGTATAGATTTTCAGTGTGTAAAATGGAAAGAGTTCTATAGATAGATGATGGTTGCACAGCAATTATGAATGTACATAATACAGCAGCTGCACAGCAAATTTAAAAATGGTTAAGATAGTAAATTTTTTGTTAACTGCTTTTACAATAAAAAAAGTTGGTAAAAAATATGTAACCTCAATCTTATTATGAAAATGTATTAAACACAAATTGAAGGATATTCCGTAAAGTAAATAGCTAGTTCTCTTTATGCCATGCACCTGACAGAAGACACACTGTGGAGCTATTCCAGATTAAAGGAGACTATAGTGTCATGAAAACTAAATGCAATGTGTGGTCTTCAGACTGGCCAAGGGACTTGTTTTGTCATTTTTGTTTTTTATCTATAAAGCACATTATTGGGGCAATTAGTAAAATAAAATTTAGGTATATAGACAATAGTATTATGTTAACATCAATTTTCCAATTTAGTCCATTGTATTGTGGTAATGTTCTTATAAAAACGTATTTAGCATTATAAAATAATAGTAGTTGGGAAAGGCACACAAGTCTGTCACTTCCAAATGGTTCACAAAAAAAATGATATAAACATAAAAAGAGAAATTGATAAAGCAGATGTGGGAGATTTGGGTAAAAGTATATAAGACTTTTTTTTTTTTTTAACTGTTCTTGCAACTTTCTCTAAGTTTGAAATACTGTGAAAATAATACAAAAATAAACAAAATTCCTTTCCAACAGCAAATAGAATAAGGGTACTGCAGTCAGGTGTTAGCAATTAAAAAGGCTCATCTACATAATCCAAAGTATGCTATTCCAAAGAATAACAATATTATCAAGTCACGTTTTAGGTTATTCTAATGATCCAATCATTTAAAACCCAACACTCAGATGTTTCATGAAATTTAAAAGGTCCAGAGGCAATATGATGCTCTGCTCTGGATATACCTCTGATGTAATTACTCTCACATTATGTGGCAGTTATATTTGTTAACTTGTCTCTTGCACAAACACCTAGTAGGCTCCTAGAGGACAGAGACAATGTTCTATTCATCTTCAAAGCACATGCTCAAATATCAAAAAAGACCACGCACGATAAATTTGCTATAAAGCATTTTCAACAATACCTTAATTACACATGATAGCTTTTCAGAAATGACAGAAATAAATGTTCAAAGCATCTATTTTTAAAGCAGAGTATTTACTCCAGGGTGGAAATAAGCCTCTAGATTTAATAGGCTGATATCACAGAAATTGCGTGTTTACACTCCCAGTAAGAACTAGTATCTGTTACCCACTCTGTACTCAGTTTCTACGTGGAGAAACTGATGCTCTCAGAAGTTGAGTAATTTCCACACCATCACACATGTAGAAATAGGTGAAGTTAGAAAGCGGTGGAGTCAGGTGTAACTATAAAGTCCACGCTCTTTATGCAATCTTAAGCAGCAATTCAATAATATCTTTATCTGTGCCACTCTGTATAATAAGCATAATTCTGATGTGTAGAGGGCTTTCATAAAGTACAAACAATATGATCAATATAAAAGTACTCTGAAAAGCATAAAAGTATTCTACAAATAATGAAAGACAATATACCCTTTAAAAAGTTATCATCTATGTATCTTTCTAATTTGCCTGACTCTCAAACTCATTTAAAAGTAGTCAGGTTGGCATTACCCCCCACTTTTAAAAGATGAAGGGGGTATAAAACTCAGAGAGGGTAACTTGTTTGAGTGACAAAGATGGACCAGGTTCTAAATCTTTTCTTCTGCTTCTATTTCTAATACATCCTAATGCATCTAAATGTAAAGTAGTGGATCTTTTAAGAAAACATGTTCACTAAATATGTTGTAATTGGGTTATATGTTAAGTATGGATTTTAAATTTTACTTGGGGACAGATATTTTAATTTTATAACGTACATATTACATTTGACTAATTAGGAACACACTTATCCTGAAAAGTAAGGTACACTCACTGGCTTCTCATATAACAACATAAATGGATAAACTATCCTTCATGAACTTTCGTAGTGTATTTAAAACCCAAAGTCAAGCTATGCAGAATAAAGAAGACTTTTTCTTATATAACCTCAACAAATATCCTCATTTAAAAACAACAACAACAACAACAAAAAAATGTGTTCCTTAGTTTGCTGTCTCAGAGCAAAGTATATGAGATAACGCTAAGAATATGAACACCCAGGTGATGGGGAGGAAGGCAGCAAATCACACTGCCACGTCTGTACCTATGCAACCATCTTGCATGTTCTTCACATGTACCCCAAAACCTAAAATGCAATTTAAAAAAAAGGAAAAAAAAAAAAGGCATACTTGTTTTAAGTATTGTTCTATAGCCTAAATGTCATCATTCCGACAAAAAAAAAAAAAAAAGAATATGAACAGCCAAGATTATGTGCCAGTTGCTGTGATGTGTGCTTGACATACGTTAATTATCCTCTCAATCAGTGTAAAACACCTCAAGTTAGTACTCCTGTCCATCTTCAGTGTTACAGATGAGTAAACGGAAGTTTACTGTGGTTAAGTAAAGTGTGTAGTTACATAGGTTAAGTGATAGGACTGGAATTCCAACTCCAGGTCATTCTGACTCTAAAACCTATATTTTTATAAGGCTATGCAAGAGCTCAACAATTTTCAAATGCAATAAGACGTTAAGTTAGATGTTAAGCTTGGAGTAAGTTAACGAGAGAATTCTGAATAGGAAAAGACAGGGTCCCAAATGAATATAAGAACAGAGACTGATACAAACTCTCAAAGGATTCCAGAAAACTACTTTAACACCAAAAAGTTAACTGAAGTGAGAAGAGTAAAATAAACTTTCAAGTCTACTTAAAAGAAAAACAAACTGTACAAATAAACTCTACATATTTGGAAAGATGTTACATCATTACAATGTTATAATAACCCTTAAACTGCTTACTCAGAATTGTATTTTATTTATAAATTTAGTTTTTCTCCTGCAATATAGAGAGAATATCCATTTGGATTCATCTATTCATTGTTGTTGGATTTATGACAATTTTAAATTATTTTCATAATAAAAAATTATATGCTAGTAATATTACAATTATTACAATTCAGTCTTATTACAGTAAGGCTGAAGTCATTGTAACATTGTAATTTTCTCTAGAATGCTTGGTTATATGGATGTTCTTACTGACTTCACTTTCTAGGAGAGGGGAAGGTCATAACTGCAGTTGATATCTCATTCTTTTCCCCAGTGGAGCTTATTTTGAAACTGTTAACACAGCAAACATGATAATGTTTACCCAGATTTTATGCTATAGATCAATAATGGCAAAAAAAATCTATGGGTGCATTTATTTACACTTTAAATGAGATCATGATCTTTCATACCAAAGACCTTTATTATTATCTTTAGTAATAGTAACATTATTTTGACTTTGGATAACTGTTGGAAGGCCAGTTAATGTCTCAAGTCACCCCCTGGAAGTAGAAAAGCTTTGAAAAACTAAAAATGATTAGATTCATTCACATTTGGTTTTATCTTATTTTTAAACTGTTACACATTATATTTTAAAAATAAAATTTTACAACAGATTTACAGAAAAGTTGTGAAGACAGCACAGAGAGTTCCCATATACTCCATATATGTTGGTTATTATTTTTACCTAATAAATGTGAAGTATGTTATCCAATCGAGTAACAGAAGAATATTTCCAAAATAGATAAATATATAATGGGAAACAAAGTGTTAAATGAAATGATACATCCAGTACAAGATCAAAAGTACAATGATTTTTACTAACTTTAGAAAAATGAAGTTTTCTAAAGTAAAAATGTTAAAAAAAAAAAAAAACTTTAAAGCAGATTTACAAGTACAAAGACATGAAAACAAATCTAAGGTTCAATATTATGAAGTTTACAATGTGTCTCATTTCACAGACAACCTAATAAAATGGCAAATCTTGACTCCATTTATATTAAATCCCAAATGTTTAATTCCCTAAAACTACAATTTGAAGCCCAAAGTACCAAATTTAACAAAAAAGTAGCTAAACAATTTAAAAAAGAACACAAATAAAACACTAAAAGCAAATGAAATTTTTATAAAGAAAAAAAGAAACTAATAAAAACCTGTGGTATGGTGGGTAGGATGACAGTATTCTCAGCAGGGACTGGCAGGACAGGGATCACAGGGACAGTGGGAGAAGAGGGAAGAACAGCTTCTGTTGGCTAAAAATCATCAATGACAAACAATCAGGAAAAATACCAAAATAAAAGGGAAACACATAACAGAAAGTTGTGCCATAAAAATAAATTATAGTTTTCAGAAATAACTATGCAACAGCTAAACTATTAATACATTACACTAATATAATTAGAAAATACTCTTTAGAAATTATTTTAGAAATAGTTATACCCCAATAATAATTTTAATGATCCTGTTATTAAAATGAGTGACTAGTCTTTAGATGTTTAAACGATAATAATAAAAGATTATCACTTACAATATTCCTTCCCTCTCTAGGTGATGAGACACTTGCTTCATAGACAGACTGAAAAATATTATTTTTTCTAGCATTCAGAATACATTTGACTGCTTTCTTCTATGCATTCAGAAACTAAAAGTAATTATATTAGTCCAATCAGGCAGACAAAGAGACTTTACAAATACACAAACATAAAATTCAAAGTACTTCAAAACTGAATTTATATCATTTAAAATATCTGTGATATTAACTTCTATTATCAAGAGCAGTAATAACCTGCCTCAACATGCCTGTAATTAATTCAACTAACATTCACTGATTGTCTACTATATGCCAGGCATAGCCAATAAAAATGAAAAAAAAAAAAAAAAACAATGTAGACAGAACCCTTGTATAAATTAAACTAAGAAGTTCAGTGTTTATCTGGCTTGATTAAGTTATTTTTAAAAGGATGTAACTGGAACACAGGGAAGTTGTTTTGTAATAAGACCCATTTGCTATATAAATAAAATAACTTACATACGTAAGAAAAACACTAAAATCAAGTAGATGAGGACAGCCTGGCTTAACAGGCCTTAAAACAGGAAACAAATTGCCAGACTAAAATCTAGGCTTATCTTCATTGCTAATTACAAAATAAAATGGCAATGATGACCTTTTTTGCATATCAAATTAGTCAAATTAAGATGTATTAAAAATGCATGGAGTCTCTTCAACAGTGGTGCTGAGACAACTGGATAATCCACATGCAAAAGATTAAGGTCTATAGACCCCTGTCTCACATTATATATAAAAATTCACTCAAAAAGATTAACAGCCTAAATATAAGATTTGAAAACATAAAACTCTTAAAAGAGAACATAGAGTTAATCTTTGTGACCTTGGATTTGGCAGTGGATTCCTAGAAATCGTAAGTGATGAAAGAAAAAAATCAATTAAGACTCTATCAGAATTAAAATCTTTTGTGCACCAAAGGGCATTATCAAGAAAGCGAAAAAACAGCCTACGCCGTGAGAGAAAATATTTGCAAACCATAAATCTGATAAGGTTTTAATATCTAGAACATTTAAAGACTCTTACAACTCAATAACAAAAACAAAAACAACCCAATTAACGAATGTGCAAACGACTTGAATAATTTCTGCAAAGAAGATATACAAGTGGTCAATTAGCACATGAAAAGATACTCAACATCATTATTCATTAGGGTTATACAAATAAAAGCTATAATGAGATATCACTTCACTCTCCAACTAAAACAAAACAAAGTAACAAGTGGTGGCAAGGATGTGGAGAAACTGGAACCCTGGTACAAGGCTGGTGGGAAGTGTAAACTGGTACAGCTTCTGTGGAAAATTTTGGTGGTTCCTTAAAAACCTAACTATAGGGTTAGCACATGATCTAGCAACTGGGTAGGTAAATATGCACTGGGTAAGCATATACCCAAAAGTGAAAGCAAGGACTCAGATACTCGTATACCAATGTTGAATGCACCATTATTCACAACAGTCAAAAGATGGAAAGAAATCACGTGCCTATCCGGAGATGAACAGATAAATAAAATATGGTAATAAACATACAATGAATATTATTCAGCCTTAAAAATGAATCATGCTAAAAGATGAACCTTATACTAAGTGAAATTAGCCAGACACAAAAGGATAAAAATTGCATGATCCCACTTAAAAGACTAGTAAGTTTTGTTACATATATTTCACCACAACAAAAAAATTCCAAAAACATTTTTTAAAAAGGCTTGAAAACTGGTCCTCTCACACTGCTGTTGGATATACAAATTCATACAAACTTCAGAAAAAGTAATTTGGCAGTAAATATCTAGAGCCTTAAAAATGTCTAAACTCTTTGACTTAGTAATTCTAGAAATCCTAAGGAAATAATTTTAAAAGTCAATGTTTTAAGGTATCTCCTAAGGTGTTTTAAGGTATTAAGGTTTTAAGATATTCTTTTGAACACTGCTTCTATTTGGTGAATTGTGGAATATTCTAAATACCAAAGATGTCATAATGGTTAAGTAAAAAATTAGAAAAATGAAAACTATACGAGACTGAGGCCAGGTGTGGTGGCTCATACCTGTAATCCTAGCACTTTGGGATGATGATGCACGTGGATCACCTGAGGTCAAGAGTTCAAGACCAGCCTGGACAACAAGGCAAAACCCTGTCTCTACTAAAAAAATTACAAAAATTAGCCAGGTGTGGTGGTATACAACTGTAGTCCCAGCTACTCAGGAGGGTGAGGCTGGAGAACTGCTTGAACCTGGGAGGCGGAAGTTGCAGTGAGATGATGGAGATGATGCTACTGCACTCTAGCCTGGGCAACAGAGCAAGACCATCTCAAAAAAACAAAAAGAAAAAAAGAAAAAGAAAATTATATGAGATTGAATATCATATATTTAAAATTATCTGTAAGAACAGTTTATAAATTACATGGGGTATTGCTTATGACATAATATTAAGTAAAAAAGGGAAGATAAAACTCATATAAAAAAATAGAAAGAAATGTCTAAAAAATTAATCTCTGGGGGCAGGATTATGAGTGCCTTCCCCTATCCTCGCTTCTTTATTCTGAATTATACTTTTCCAGTTGTTGACAAGGAACACATAGTGGTGGTGTGATTAATATAAATGCAAAGGGAAGGATGGGAGATCCATCGTGAATATTAACAGAAAAACAATTATCATGATCTTTATCATTTTCTAGAAAACATACTGAAAACGTATTTCACAATATGGACTCTTGTTACCTGGATTTATTATTTCCTATAGAAAGAGATTTTTAAACTGCTGGATTTTGTGTTTTCTTTCTCTTTCTTTTCAACGTTCCCAGTCTGGGATGATGAAAAGTTCTGAGGATGGAGAGTGATGATACTTGCATAACACTGTGAATGTATTTAATGCCACTGAATTGTACACTTAAAAATGGTTAAAATGGTAAACTTTATGTATATGTAACACAATAAAAAAGTATATTACGAATAAAGCCTCTGTGTGTAGCTTAGGACTCCAATCACCATTTATACATTGTTCCTGGAGAAAAAACAATTCTGAATTCCATGTTATGAGCTCAAAATTAATCATAACAGTAACTGACACTCAGTGCAATACTTACATGACCTTCTAAAAATGTCTGAAAACCCATAGGTTCTTACTTCTGATGTATGAATAAGAAAAGTGTGGTGGTTTTTTAAGAACGGTGCCTGGATCAAGTGGATATACATATGGAAAAATCAAACGAATACTGACTCCTACCCTTAAACTTACATAAAATTAATTTCAGCTGGTTTGCTGACATAATTGGGAGAAGTAAACAATATAAAGCTTCTAGAGGATGATATGGTAGAGTATCATCATGACTTTGGTGTAGATGACCTCTTGAATAGGAAAATTCGTGTTGCTGAAGCCCAAGCAGGGTGAGGAAAGCATCTGTGCACAGGGAGTGGAGGGGAGGCAATAGCCTGGTAAAGAGTGTTGAAGCCTAAGCATTGAGGAGGGTGTCCACATGGGCAGAGCAGTAGTGGCAGCCTGATGTGTGTGGTTGGAACCTAACTGAGACAGATAGTATGCAAAAGGCAGTGGCTGTAGTCTGGCATAAGGTTTTGCACTGTCAGGGACTAAACGGGTTCTTTTGGAGCTTGAGCAGAGTGAGAAGGTTGTCCATCTAGGGCAGCAATAGTGACAGGAGATTGCTTATATATAGAAGGCATTTTGATCCAATAAATAAATACGTGAAGGATATTGAGAGCAAGGTTCTTCATGTCAGAAAAGGGAGTTATAAATATGGAAAGATAGAAAATTAGCATGAGAACCTATGGTGTCACACTACAATTGGAGGTATTGGTATAAATAGTTTACAATATATATAGATAAATACAAAAATAGACATAAATGTGTCTATTGACACTTTTGATGACTACAGCCAATTATTTTATAATGTATGTACATAGCTCTGCTAACTGTGAGGGCCTGGGAGCAGTTAACAGCTCAACAGCATGAATACACCTAGTATCCAAATCTTGATTTCTAAATACTCATTCTGCAATTAAAAACAACACAACACAAAGCAAAGCAAAACAAAACCATGGGTCTTTGGAGAAATGGCTGATTCTAGTGCTAGAGCTCAGCAAGTACAATATGAGTGTAGACATCTTGCTGTGCCAGAAAATAAAGGAAGTGCTCAAAGAGTATGACAAAGGACACAGAGGTTGGCTTAAAGGGCTGCCACCAGCCAGACTGGGAACAATCTGTGCCTCAATTAATGGTAACAATGGCATAAAATCCACTGAATAAAACAGGAATCTGGGAGCCCATACTGGTACAAATAAATACATGAGCAAATAAATGAAGATAAGAGCATTTCCTTATAAGAAAATGCTAATTAAAAATGTAATTATGGAATTATAAAATCATTTGGCAGCTATCATAGTAATAGAGTAATTCATTCAAGAAATATTAATGAATATTAAAAATTCCTGTTGCTGCTCAGTGAAATCCAGTGGATGAATGGGATATATTCACACAAAAGTGTCTCTTCGCAAAACATTTATTAATTGCAGTGGAGAAATCTGCAGATAATATCTAAATCAAGTGATCAAAGTTAACATCACGAGGAACAGGACAAATCAAAAGCATGTATTATGCGTAAGATGTAATGAGAGTACAATACTTACAGGATATTCCTACCAAAGATGCGTAACTTGAATCTAATCATTAAACATTAGACAAACCCAAATTGAGTGATACATTACAAAATAATTGGCTGTAGTCATCAAAAGTATCAAAGTCATGAAAGTCTAAAGTTATTTTTTAAATTCAATTTTATTGTTTTTTAAAACAACTTGACTGAGGTAGAACTATTTAAAAACTGCACATATTTAATGTACACAATTTGAGAGTTTGCACATATGCATACACCCATGAAGCCATCGCCATAATCAAGGTAATAAATGTATCTATCACCTCTAAAAGCTTCCTTGTGCCTCTGTTATTTTTTGTTTTGCTTCGATTCTTTTAAGGACACTAAAGTTCATTTTTTAAATGTCTGAAAATGTCACAAATGTAATATGTTAAACTTATTTTCTTATTAATAGTCTCCAGCCCTAATAATCGGATAATAGCTGATTAATAATCTACTTAGATAGTCAAAATAAGACAAAAGTACATGCTTATGTCAAATTTCAAGGCAAAGCACAAAAATTTTCTCCACTGGGCAGTTGCTCTCCAAAACCCTTTATGATAAACTTTGAATCCTTTAATGTTACATTTTAATTCCACTTGTAGCCCTTTGTCTAAGAGCCTCTTCTAGCATCATCTTCTTTAGATGAGTACGTGAATACCATTTTTAAAAATTCTCAAACAGCTTATACCATCTTAACCCATCCCACTCCCTATAGGGCACTGAGCAAGTTCCTTGAAGGAGAACATATGCCCCTGCCTCTTCCTTAAGGCAGGCAAACACTGCTGACAAAGTAAATGACGTATCAACACACAATTTCCTAACCACAAATGATAATCGATTCTGGTAACAAAGAATTACAGAACAACAAAGCAATTCATTTAGTTCACTTGAATCAAAAATACAACTCTAAACAAATAAAAATCAAATGAAGGCTGACTGATGAGGAATAGCAAAGATACCACATCTGATAAAAGGATGCTTTAGGTACAGATTTTAGAATATGGTAAAACTCTGGGGAGCTGTATAAGATTCTAAATTAGAAAATGTCAAACTTAAGATTCCAGTATAAATAATCAGGCAGCAATATACAGTAACCATTATATTTTGATTATTACAGAAAAGAATTCAGTATAGCATTTTAAACTTGAAAACTCTTATGTAACTATTTCATTAATTAGACAGTGACTGTTATGCCATTTTCCTTGTTCTGCTCCATTTGTAACACTCAGTAAGATCAGATGGAGAGTTTTTTCTGTTGTTGTTGTTGTTGTTTTTAAAAAAATCTTGACCATGTGACTAGCAACGGTCTCAGTTGTTTCTATCCATAGCAACACCATAGAATCATTAGCCTCTGAGGCTGCCTTCAGAGACTTGTTTCCATGACAACAGAGCTATAATATTAACAGTCACAAGGAACACTGCAGAAAACAGTAAATTTCTATAAAATTGGATACATTGTACATATTTTAAAGTATCTTTTAAAAACCAGTATCAAATGGATGGCTATCTGAAAAAATTTAGAGATTCTTAATTTTCTCTATAGCTTTATATTTTCCATCTAATTTAAGATCTTAAAATTATAGAACCAGCATTTAAAACACAGATTTTCATAAAAGTGGTCTGAAGCCTCATTACGTACAGCCATGTACACGTGTTTTGCACATCCACATTTATGACCATGTACCGTCCTCCCTCAATGTGATTCATTAAGAAATAAATGCATATTGAATGAGCTTACTACATTTATTAAAGCCCTTGCTGTTTAAAGCAGCTCAAGTGGTTTTTATTACATACATATGAATCCTGATTAATACAGGAAGAGACAGAGAGACAATTAGGAATCTACTGTAATCACCCAGCTGAAAGGTTATTGGTGGCTTAAAGTGAATGGTGGTAATGCTGAAAATGGACGCATGAGTAGTCAAATCAAGACATATTTTGAATGTAGAAATGGTATATCTTGGTGACTGATGGGAAGTCTGGAATGAGGAAGGTCTATTAACATTCACAATAGCCACTAAAAATGAGGTAGCAAGGCTATCTAAATATATTTAAAAACATGTTCTCACCAAATAATTAATTAAAGTAACTTTCATAGCATAAGATGAAACTCCAAAGACAACAAATGAACATATTACATGAATGGGGTAAACTGATCTCAGAATACAGACAAAGATTCACCACCGCATTTTTAAAATTTGACTTTTATTTTAAGTTCAGGGGTCCACATGCAAGTTTGTTACATAGGTAAACTTGTGTCACTGGGATTTGTTGTACAGATTATTTTATTACCCAGATATTAAGAATAGTACCCATTTAGTTATTTTTCCTGATCTTCTCCTTCCTCCTACTCTCCACCCTCTGATAGGCCCATGTGTTCTCATCACTTAGCTCCTACTTACAAGTGAAAACATGCGCTATTTTATTTTCTGTTTCTGCATTAGTTTGCTAATGATAATGCCCTCCAACTCCATCCATGTTTCTGCAAAAGACATGATCTTGTTCATTTTTATTGCTGCATAGTATTCCAAGGTGTATATGTGCCACATTTTTTTAATCCAGTCTACCACTGATGGTCGTTAAGGTTGATTACATGTCTTTGCTATTGTGAACAGTGCTGCAACGAACTTATGCATTCATGTCTTTATAACAGAACAATTTATATTCCTTTGAGTATATACTCAGTAATAGGATCGCCAAGTTGAATGGTATTTCTGTTTTGAGGTCTTTGAGGAGACATCACATTGTCTTCCATAATGGCTGAACTAATTTACACTCCCACCAACAGTGTGTAAGTGTTCTTTTTTCTCCACGAACTTGCCAGCATCTGGTGTTTGTTTTTTAATAACAGCCATTCTGACTGGTGTGAGATGGTATCTCATTGTGGTTTTGATTTGCATTTCTCTAATGAAAAGTGACAAGCTTTTTTTTTATACGATTGTTGGTCACACTTTTGAAAAGGGTCTGTTTACGTCCTTTACTTCTTCATGGGGTTGTTTTTCTCTTGTAAATTTCTTTAAGTTCCTTATAGATGCTGGATATTAAACCTTTTCCAGGTGCATAATTTGTAAATATGTTCTTCCTTTCTGTAGGTTGTCTGTTCACTCTTTTGATAATTTCCTTTGCTGTACAGAAGCTCTTTAGTTTAATTAGATCCCATACGTCAATTTTTGTTTTTGAAGCAATTGCTTTTGGTGTCTTCATCATTAAATCTTTGCCCAACCCTATGTCCAGAATGGTACTGCCTAGATTGTCTTCTTAGGTTGTCTTATAGTTTTGGGTTTTACATTTAAGTCTTTTATCTCTCTTGAGTTAATTTTTATATGCACACTTCCATATTTTTAGAGAAAATGAGATATATGCATTAGCAAATCTTTTGGTACCAGTATCTTAGATGGCAAGGAAAAGAACCAACTATAGTGTCACTGTTGGTTAGTAAGAATCTTATTTTGGTTTTGTATGGCATAATTAATATTCTTAATCTAAGTTCTTTGGTTCTTTGTTTAAAGATATGCTGTAATGTGGCATGTTTCTCTGATTAAATGTCAAAGAAGCTATTTAAAAGTAAGAGGGAAACTAAAAAAAGCTGCAAGCCTTTTGAATGTTTATAGAAGGATAAAATATAGCACAGTAGATTTATAAAAACTCTGCTTAGGAATCACTGTACTCAATGGGGGTCCAATACCTTGAGAAAAAGGTGTTTTTTATAGTTTAAATCTGTTTTTTGATTCAAATGCCCTTTTGCCCTGTCACTGCAAACAGGTATCTTCCACATAAACTGGTGTAATAAAAACCCAACAATATGTTATTTGAACCAGCTTCATATGACTGCCATGTAATAACTATCTCAGAAGCAAACTTATAAAACTAAACACATTTTTAAACAAATCAGTAAGGGTATTAAAATGTAAATCATTAAATTTTGGCCAGGTGCGGTGGCTCATGCCTGTTACCCCAGCACTCTGGGAGGCCAAGGTAGGAGGATCACCTGAGGTTGGGAGTTCAAGACCAGCCTGGACAACATGGTGAAACCCCGTCTCTACTAAAAATACAAAAAATTTAGCCGGATGTGGTGACACACCTATAATCCCAGCTACTTGGGAGTCTGAGGCAGGAGAATCATTTGACCCTGAGAGGTGAAGGTTGAACCTGAGAGGCGGAGGTTGCAGTGAGCGGATAATGGGCCACTGCACTCTCGCCTGGGCGGCTGAGTGAGACTCCATCTAAAAAAAAAAAAAAAAAAAAAAAGAAAAAGAAAAAGAAAAAAAAGTAAATCATTAAATTTAAAACAAAACAGGGTAAAAAGGAAAACAGGTCTAGCAATTACAGAAACATGAGTACAAGTATGTTAGTTCATACAGACAGATCATCTAGTTCATAAATCTATCTCTACTTGCAACATTCATAATATTCAGTTAAGGTTTCTTATCTCTTCATTATGAAAATACAGTATTCTATCAGCATTCAAATGATGGTCTTGTCCTGGTAAAGGATAAGCCACCCACTAAAAATTTAAAGTAAACAGAGACTTAAAGATATGGTTACATAATTGACAAATGGGGATGAAATTACCAATTGCAACATGCTTTTTTACCTGTTTTTTATCAGAACGTGGCTAGAGAAACAAGCACAACCACAGACTTCATGACTAATAACCTAAAATGGGCCCTTAATGCTTCCCAGTAATCAAATTTGCCTTATATTATTCACCCTCTACAAGTCCATAATGATTCAGGCCCCTGTTATCACTCTCTTGAGTTGTTTACTTCTATTTCTCCCCACACAAATACACACATTTTCTATTGTTTCTTTCCTTTATTTTTCCTCCAGAATACCATATATAGTCATGTATCACATATCAACATTTTGGTCAACGATGGTCCACATGTATGATGGTGGTCCCATAAAACTATAATAGAGCTGAAAAATTTCTACTGTCTAGTGATGTCATAGCCATGGTAATGTTGCAGTACAATGTTTAGACTTGTGGTGATGCTGGTGTAAACAATTACACTTCACTGCCAGTCGTATAGAAAGAAGTGTAACACATATAGGACCCGTCTCACAAGATGGCGCCAAAAGCGAAGAAAGAAGCTCCTGCCCCTCCTAAAGCCCAAGCCAAAGTGAAGGCTTTAAAGGCCAAGAAGGCAGTGTTGAAAGGTGTCCACAGCCACAAAAAAAAGAAGATCTGCACGTCACCCACCTTTCGGCGGCCCAAGACATTGCGACTCCAGAGGCTGCCCAAATATCCTCGGAAGAGCGCCCCCAGGAGAAACAAACTTGACCACTGTGCTATCTTTAAGTTTGCACTGACCACTGAGTCTGCCATGAAGAAGACAGAACACAACAACACACTTGTGTTCACTGTGGATGTTAAAGCCAACAAGTACCAGGTCAAACAGACTGTGAAGAAGCTCTATGACATTGATGTGGCCAAGGTCGACACCCTGATTAGGCCTGACGGAGAGAAGAAGGCATATGTTCGACTGGCTCCTGATTACGATGCTTTGGATGTAGCCAACAAAATTAGGATCATCTAAACTGAGTCCAGCTGGCTAATTCTAAATATATGTGTATCTTTTCACCATAAAAAAAAAAAGTATAACACATATAATTATGTATACTACATAAAACTTGAGAATGATAATTAGTGACTATTTTAGTGGTTTATATATTTATTATACTATACTTTTTATCTTTTGTATATTATATGCAAAAATAAATACATACCATATCCCCACTGTGACAAGTGACTGTATTTTAGATAATTATATGTATTATCTATCTTCTACTTTAATAGAGATTTCTGTTCTGTTCACTCCTATATACCTAGTGCCTAGAGAAGTGCACATAGGAAGTATTTAATATATATTTGTTGAATGAATAAAACCATGTGACTTCAAAAGAGATCAATTTCCTCAGTACTCTAAAATGACTTGGGCAATAGATTGAGTAGGTACAGTCTTCCTTCCCCTACACAGCAGACATTCTAAAAGGTTCTTTCTGTGTTCAATCAGAAGGTGTTCAAGATGTTTTGCAATTTGATAACCTTAGAACAGAAGTTTCAAAATGTAAAAAAATGCCAGTTTCATGTTGTTCTCTATCTAGCAATAACGAATTGCCTAATAATGTCCCATTTGAAAATAAGCATGTCTTAGTCAAGTATATTTGCTCAAAATATTTTCATCTATTTGCTATTCAAACTGCATTAGGAAGTACAACTTCTCACTGAGGGTTCATATCCTTCCTCTGAGGTTCTACTAATCTCAGCTAGGGTCCTTTGTTTCCCTATAGGTAGCTACTTCTGGAAGTTCTCTTGATTTTACCTTGGCATTCTCATTTTGCCTGTTCAGTTCTCCAATACTTATCTAACCAATGTCATGTATCATATTTTTCCTGTTAAAATAGTTGCTGTAAAAAGAAATAAATACTCCATCAGTCCTTAGATTAGGGGTTGGCAAACATTTTTGGAAAGAACAAAAGAAGAAGCTTTATGGACCATGCAGTAATTGTTGCAACTATCCAATGCTGCTATTGTGGTTCAAAAGTAGCCATAGACAATACACAAATAGGCATGGCTGTGTTCCAACAAAACTTTATTTACAAGGCCAGACATGGTGGCTTATGCCTGTTATAATCCCAGCACTTTGGGAGGCTGAGGCAGGTGGATCACATGAGGCCAGTAGTTCACAACCAACCTGGCCAACATGGCTAAACCCCATCTCTAACTAAAAATACAAAAATTAGCCAGGCATAGTGGTGCACATCTGTAATCCCAGCTACCTGGGAGGCTGAGGCCTACGAATCACTTGAACCGAGGAGGTGGAGGTTGCAGGGAGCTGACATCGCACCACTGTACTCCAGCCTGGGCGACAGTGAGACTCTGTCTCAAAACCAAAACAAACAAAACAAAAAAAGCTTTATTTATAGAAACAGGTGACAGACTACATTTGGCCTGGAGATTGTAGCTTACTGACTCCTGCTTTAAGTGTTTTTTAAAAAGAGGGAAAGAAGGCTAATTAGGTCAATGAAGAAACCAGAAAATGGCTTTAAGACACTTATGTTAACTTTTACTAACTATAGTTGGTTTAATTCTGTTGCAATTCCTAGTCTACAATAATAAAAATAAGTCAACTGCCTCTTCCCCTAAACCATGAATGTGACAATTTAAAAATCAAGCAAACAAGATATACATATGGAATGTCAAGTTTCACCTACAGTTCTTTAAGATACTTACAATTAAAAAGTCTATTTAATAAAGCTGTGCTCTTTCAACTGAAAGAATTTTGCCTCTATACTGAATATAGCCTTCCAGTTTGGAAAATCGTGATTAAAATCATATAATTTTTGTTTTCTCTTTTTTTCCGCTCTCCCTTCAAAATCCTGCTATGGTATTTAGCTTGGCTAAAGGAATTAATTCTAAGATTGATATGCATCTTGTTTGTTTTCTCTCTATCTTACAAAATACTTTCCAGCTGATTTCTTTCCAAAAGTATAACCCTTTCATACATTAGATCATCCTACCAAGATGTGTCAGATATAAATACAGAAAATGAGAGTGGGATCTGTTTTAATTTAAATGCCAAATTATTGCTCTTGAACACAGGTGTTAAAAAAAATAAATAAACAAATAATTAAACGCCAGGTTATAATCCCCAATTCTTTTTCTCAGAACAAAACAACAAAAATTGTAAGGCAATAATTTGGTTCCATTCTGTCACAGCTATAACTTCTTCATACTTCAAAGTTGCTTGGGTCAGTACGTCAGAGTTTTGATTTCACAGATACTGAAAATACTGTTCAGAAATGCAACTAAACTGGGACTTACTAAAGTAAAAAGAAAGTACAGGCAGTGCTCCTGTTATGAAGTGAGGAGGAAAAAGTCTTTTAAATAAATGTCTGGAGGGGCATAAGTTGTGTTTAGGCTTCTATAAAATTCCACTGCTCCCAGGTGTCACTGCCAGTTGGTTTGCACTTACACAAAATAGGTCCAGTCTTTGTCTATTTACTTGCATATGCCTGTAAAATTACATCAGTCGGTTTAAACTTTTCTTTAAAAGTTCATAATTGTAGGCTACATTCTCCATATAGTGTGAACAACTATTTTTACCTTTATCAAAATTCTAAACTTTGATATAAAAATGGACAGCTGAAAATGTTATCTAAATATTAGTGCCAGGAAGTACAAGAAATAATTTTTAAAAATTTCTTTAAAGAAATTGATACTAAGTAAACTTTTAATGATAAAAATTTAAGCTCTTCAGATATGTAAGAATATAAATGCTTCACAATTTTTTCACAGAGGACTTTGAATTACTGAAACTCACAACTTTACAAAACCTGGTAACATAGATTTGCTAGTTTTTAAGCCATAGTTTTATATAGAAATGGCTTGGTAAATTTATAGTAATTCAATTATATTTAGCAGTTCCCAACTTCCACTTAGCCAACATTAGATTAAGTAAAAATTAACACCTATATAACATCTGTTTATTCACTCCACAAATATTTATCAAGTTCATTCTCCATGCTAGGCTCTGGGGATACCAAGGGAAAACAACCACATACCTTGTAGCACCAGCTCTTGCAAAACTTATGGTTTAGTAGCTGACATTCAACAAAATCATTACCTAAATGACTACTGAATTACAGTTGTGACAAGAGGTATAAAGTATAATTCTCATGAAAACAAACATTGCTTGAAAATAAAGGAGAAAAGGCTGGGCGCAGTGGCTCACACCTGTAATCCCAGCACTTTCGGAGGCTGAGGTGGGCAGATCACCTGAGGTTGGGAGTTCAAGACCAGCCTGACCAACATGGAGGCTGAGGCAGGAGAATTGCTTCAACCTGGGAGGCAGAGGTTGCAGTGAGCCAAGATTGTGCCACTGCCCTCCAGCCTGGGCAACAAGAACAAAACTCCATCTCAAAAAAAAAAAAAAGGAGAAAAATGTTGCTCATGTTGACTCTTGTCCTGATCCCATGAGCATTTGGGTCAATCATTTTTCAGTACTGTTATTAACACATTATTTTAAAGGATAACTTTAAAACTTGTTTGAATATATTAAGAATATATAAATTATAGTCTGTGAAACTTCTTTATCACTATCTATCCTTGACAGTAAGGCCATCTAAACAAGACACCATACAGAAGCTACAAAGATGAATACAACACATTTCCTAACTATAAAGACCTTATATCGTAAACTTCAAATGTCTTCAACCTAAGCCAATCTAATCTACATCAAGATACCAATTTTATAGTTTTTAATAGACTTTATATTTTTTAGAGCAGTTTTAGCTCCCATATGTCCCCTGCTCACACATACATAAACTACCCATTACCAACATCCAGGTAACAGAATGGTACATTTGTTACAATCGATGAGCCCACACTGACACATTACAAAGTCCATAGTTTACACATTAGAGTTTACTTTGGGGGCTGGATATTCTATGGGTTTTGACATATGTTTAATGATGCTTCTACCATTATAGTATCATACAGAACACCTATACTGTCCTAAAAATCCTCTGTGCTCTGTTATTAATCCCTCTCGCTTAACCCCTAGCAACCACTGATCTTTTTATTGTTTCCACAGTTTTGCCTTTTCCAGAATGTCACCTAGTTGGAAATAAAGAGTGCATATCCTTTTCCTAGATTGGCTTCAGGTTCGCTTCTTTCACCTTGTAATATTCACTTAAGGTTCCTCCATGTCTTTTCACGACTTGATAGCTCATTTCTTTTAGTGCTGAATAATATTTCATTGCCTGAATGTACCACACTTTATCCATTCACCTACTGAAGAACATTTTGGTTGCTTCTAGGTTTTGACAATTATGAACATAGCTGTTATAAACATCTCTGTACAGGTTCTTGTGTGGATGTAACTTTTCAATTCATTTGGGTAAATACCAAAAGATACAACCGCTGGATGGTATGGTCAATTTTGTAAGGTAAAAAAACTTACATAATCATTGTAACCAATTACTTTTTGTTTAATCTTCATCTCTATGCTTTTCTAGAGTGTCCTATTGTACAAATGATTGGTTCTTAAACACTGTTGAAACACATTTTTGAGTCAGGACATGTAGGTGCACTGTAAAAGTTTCCAGAAAAACAGGGATATAAAATAGATCCTCCAGTATTTTTTGTGTAAAAGGGGGAACAACTGATTTCCAAGTCTGAGTTGTTGTATTAATTTCACAAAGTTAGTGGCCTTTTGAGTAGAAAGTTAAGAAACAAATGTGTCTGCCAAGAGTCAGCATCTCACAATCAGTACAACAGAGCTTCTATCCTAACTGTGAATGTTTGGTTAGTCAATACCAAAGGAGGCTATTTCTATCAATTTCCCTGGAAAATAACCTACTATTAATCAGAGTTAGCATTTTCAAAGCAGTTTAAGAAGACTGTCTACCTACCTTCTATGTAGACTACTTTAGTACAAAGGCACTACACTAATGAATATGAACAATTCCATTCCTGAGAGATGAAGAAAAAAATAGTTTGGTCTGAGTTATATAGTTATCCCAGTTATGGGGAAATTGAATGGTTTCTCTTCTCTCCCTACCTCATCTCCTTAAGTGTATTTCTTCCCTGAGGGCAAATAAGAATCATCAGCTAGAGAACTATTATAATGCTAAATAAAGTATGACGCATGCGTCACAGAAAGTCTAAGGAGAAAGACAAATACATCTGCTTTGGTCCTCCTTAGCACAAGCTTGTATGTCCCTGTCTCTGCACTCATTCATTCATCAAATATTTTCTGGTTATCTACAATGCGCCAGCCACTGTAACAGAAACTGAGGAGGACACAGCAGCAAACATAACAGAAAACTCCCACCCACACAGAGCTGACAGTCTAGTCAAGTAAAAACACAGATAAAAAATTTATGATAATAAAGAATCAGGTAAGAAGACAGAGTAATGTCTGGAGTGAAGGGGTGCTACCTTAGAGGAAACAAAGAATATTAATTAACAAGAGAGAAATTAGATGTCTACTGCTGTAGTTCAGGCAACAAATTACTGAATCAGTAGTTGCAGACATACTGAAAAGTGGCCAGATCATAAATATATCTTGAATATAAAGCCAATAGGATTTGGCATTAGACCGGATATGGAACAAAGAGAAAAGGAATAGTACATAATTTTACGGGTTTTTGTCTTCAGCATCTTAGTGAATGGCATACTGAATAAAGAAGATTTGAGATCAATAAAACTAGAAATTCTCTTTTTAATATGTTAACTTTCAGATGCTTAACAGAAGTGGAGATACTCTGTATAAAGTTATATGTAAGAGTCTAGTGTACAGGGTTTAACTCCGGAATAAAGATAGAAATATTGATGGTATTTAAGGACACAGGAGTAGATGAGATCACCTGAAATATGAATATAAAGAGTTCAAAGACTGAGCCCTGAGACATTCAAACATTCAGCAGTAGGAAAAAGGAGGATACTATAAAGGAAACTGAGGCTGGTAGAATATTAAAAGAGCAGTACTATCCACGAGTCAAAGGAGAAAAAAAAGAATTTAGAGGAGGGAGTAATCAATTGTGTTAACAGTTGTAGAGTCAACTAAAATGAACACTGAGAAATGACTATTGGATTTGATAATCTTCACTCACACAAAGAGGGTTTTTTTGGTTGGTTGTTTTAATGAAAGCTATTATAGCAGGTATATATGCTAATGGAACTTACCGGGGAAATATAAGGACAGTATAGAGACAAGATAGACGATGCAGTGAAGAGAGAAGGGGATTTCACAAGTTGTTGAACAACCAAAGGGACTAACATCTAATAAAGAAGTGAATGGGTGAACTCTAGGTACATACACAGTTCATTTATTTTAACAGGCTGGAACACAGAGCAAGATTATTTATTTGAGAATAAGAGCAGGAATCAGGTATCAGAAGTTTAATGTGCGGTTTGCGATTTGGTACAGAGAAGGCAGAGTTGCAATCTGGATGATTTGGACCTTTTCTGGTGATTGAGACTAAAAGGGATGTAGGATCTAAAAATAGTCCTAATGATATGTTTGGGGGATGTTTAGGGGAGCCTGGTAAGAAAGTGGATAATCACTTAAATTTAGTCATCTACGTGTGACTGGTTTTTAGCAATTTGTAGAAGGGAGTGTTAGGAGTGGAGGAAAAGTCAGGAAATTGGCAGTCACATCAAGAATTTGAAAGGCTCTTTGGGGCACCTCCCTTAAATCCTGTAATTAAAGGTGCTGAGATCTCTTGCTCTTTAGAAAAAGTGGATGGCTTGTACTTACAATTAACTTAATCAGTCAACAATATTTACTGAATGTTTGAATGTAGTGCATTATCCTAGGTGCTATAATTCCTAATAATCTGTATTTGAATTTGTTCAAATACCATCAAAGCTAAATGATTTAAAAATAACAGGTGCACCTAACTCAAATGTAGCACTTACTATGTGCCAGATGCTGTTCTAAGTACTTTATTAATATACACATTAAATCATTCGGTAGAAGTGACTCAATGACATTGATACTGTTATTATCTCTATTTTTTGGACAATATATCCAACCCATAGCTCTAAAAATTAAATCCTCTATAACTCAGAAGGCACCTGTTTAGGACAAACAATATTTTAAAACATAGACGAATTGGCCTACATATTTTTCCAGACAAGCACCTGAACAATGTTTTCCTGTATTTTTAACATAGGATAGGTTTTTCCTCTAAGCAGATTATTCAACTCAGCTAATATTTACTCTTTAAAAAAATTTTATTACTCTACTTCAATTCTGACAAGTTATCATGCCTATTCCATTTACTACTAAGAATACAGCTTTGCTGCTCTCAGCTTAATTTGGCATGCTAATTTTTTTTTCAGGGGGGCCTTTTTGAATATTTATAATGATCTATATGTTGAGATTTTTAAGTAGTCCAAAATATATGAATAGCTGCTATACACACGTTCAAAATAACCGAATACACACGTTCAAAATGACCGAACACTTCACAGCTATTTAAAGTTCATATGATTACTACTGTCATTAATAACTGTAGGTATCACCAAGTAGATAAAACTTTTCATCTAGGCATTAATCAAGTCAAGTCCAGAGGCACTGTGCCAGAGTTCGTTACAACCCTGCTGAATATAAAAACTGGTCCTCAATTGGAACAGGACTGTGTATGCTAAGCAGGATGGGGCAGATTCTTAAGTGACCCTAAACACAAGAATAGGAGGGATACTGAGGGTGAGGAACCAAAGAGAGCTCAACAATGCATAGGGAACTTTTTGTATATTAATTCTTTGAAATTAAGGACAAAAACACTATGAAGCACCAAACAGAAAAGACTTCACCAATGTAATTCATAAAAAGCTCATTTTAATTTAATATTAAAAACCAAAATAAGCCCTCAAAAAACTCACAATGTAAAATGAGATACAATCAAATGAAAAAAGAGACAGTCTGTAAGCTACATGGTTATCACTATTTAGTGGGGACTGAAAGGGATGAGGAAAGTGTGGGAAGTGTGACTGGAGGATAATAGGAAGAATGGGGGGATAAGAAAAGGCAGTGGAAAAGGAGATGGGCTGCTGTGAAAAACCAAAGACACTTGTGAGAGAACAGAGAAGATCCAATAAATACAGGTATACTCAAGAGGTATCAGATTAGGTCATATTTTGGAAGGCCAGGAGATAACATCTGAGGTGACTAAAATAAAAATTAATTAAATCCATAAACATTTCTTGAGCACCAACCACATGCCAAACCCTATCTGAGAAACTAGGTGTTCTTGCCAAAGTTTATAACCACTCAGTTTCCTTATCATTCAAAAAACATTAATGACTTTCCACTGAGTTCCAGGTATCACAGTAGAACCTGGCACACAATCTTAGTTATGAACATGAATTCCTCCAGCAGATGAGCAATTTAAATAAAACTGTAAAGTAAGTAAAGGTTCTTTTTATTTATTGTGTATATTTGGGGGGAATATTAAACCAGGTAATTTTCATACTGTATTTGGAGAGATATTAAACCAGATAATTTTCATACTAATAGAACTTGACTTACAACAACTCTCCAATCTGCAAAAAGTATAATGTGGCTTAGTCACAAGGAATTAGATTCAAAGTTAATCTTTCTATCAAATCTTAGAATATTTTTGACATCAGTGAAATAAGAAACCTCTGTTATTCATCAATCACAGTACAAAACACTATCACCCTATTATATTCATAGGTATATATTATTTGCTCAATAAAGTATGAGATTTCAATCTATGTTGTTTCTAACAATAAATCCCTCGGTGCTACAAAAGAAAGCTGCCAGCCACGAGTCAGTAAGTGAAATTAAAAAAATGTATTCTAGCATCAACTAAGATCCAATTATGCCTAAAGTTACTTTTTAGTCCCATTATACTTTAAGCTGTAAAATGAACTCCAGTAAAGTTATTAAAAAATTGTGGATATATAAACTATCCAATTTATCAGTTATAAAAATGTATAAAATGAAAAACAAATGTGGGTACTCCAGTGCAAGAAAAATAGGAGCTAAAACCTCTACTCTAATATATATATATATATTTTTCCAGAAATAAAATAGAAAGGTAATGGAAAACACAAGATGAGAATCAAGAAAGAGGTCTGAAAGAAATCAGATCTATGAATAACTTGTGCATTAGCATATGGGAATGCTCTGAACCAAACTGGGTGAGGGGGATAAAATTTAAAACAGCTTTGTAGAATTGATTGCAAATAGAGGTCATGACTCTATTTTAGTGCAATGATAGCAACTTTTTACTCCAACTCCCAGATAACTATAATGTAATTCTGTAGTTTCAATAGTTTTATACATGAACTACTTTTCCTGTCTTTTCATTTGTATGCTTTTAATAAACTGAGTTACAGATATATTAATGCTGTGTTATGTGTGTATACATTTATAGAAGGGTGTGTATTTACATAAACCATATATATATATATATACATATAAAGTTTTAAAGATATCTTTGTTGACAATGGAAAATATCATTTGATATTAATCTACAATGAATAACAATGTCAACCTTCAGTTTTTGCACCCTTTTGTGATATAATACGTAATTATAGCCAAAATAAGATTAGTAAAATTCTTGGGGCAGTATTCAAATTAAGAGTTAAATCAATCATTGTCCCATTAATAAGTTTTGATTGTAAATTACCCTCAATGCCTACGTAATGACTCCCCCTTCCCAGGTAATTCCATTTCTCCCAAATATTTAAGAAAAATAAGTAGAATTTCTTACTTAGGAAAGCTGACATTATTTTAAATCAAAACTATTAAAAGACAATTCTAGTAACCAAAAGCAATAAAGAAATTTATAAAAATTATATGAAGAACTATAGAACTGTTAACAGCTAGAGCTTCTATTTATTGTGCTGCTTCTAAATATTTCATTTAAAAGATAGCTTTAAGGGAATTTATTTTAAAAGGTCCTAAGGAATATGTATGTATGTAATTCATTAATTTAAATATCATTGATGTCAGAGGACAAAAGCATTCGCAACTTGTTTTTAAATTAGACCATTTCTCATCCTTTTATTTTTATTAAAGTTGAATTGACTATTTAAAAATATTTAGAAATAAGAATATTTCCCCAATCCACCCTTGTACCAAACAATAGGTATTTCATTCAATTATTAATTGTTCTTTGTTTTTCCCCCTATACTCAATAGCTCATTTCCTCAAAAAGAAGTGGTTTTAAGTGTTTTTTTAAATTTTGAGAGACTTTTAGTATTTGCTCGTCTCTTTGTGATTTGAATATGTGAAAAAATATTCCATGACTGTGTAATTGCACATATTTACTAATTTCAAATTAAGCTAGATAATGTTTATTTACAAAAAGGATTCATTAAATTTCTTGAATAAGCCATAATATAGCTAAGATGTAAGTATATATAATGCTAGTCAATTATATTACATTGAATCTATTTTCAAAACACTGAAATATGAAAATATTTCAAAGTATCTTCTGTTTCTTTACTAAAACAGTCTCCCTAAGGTTATCTAATAACATACAAAAACTAAACAAACCAGCATTTTCTTTGGTCAGACATCATACTCTACAGCATTTAGCACAGTCTAAAAAGGAGACGAGCATTATTAATTTCCATTTTAATTTATGTATCAATGGGTTTATATTTTTAGAAAAATTCTATTAAATCTGAGACTATTTTGTTTGGTATTACATAAGAGCATAAGGAAAAATATTTCTTGTTCTCCCCTTTTGTGCTAAAGATCTGCACAGATGGACAGAAAGCATACATTTCTGCACATCCAAGGTTTCAAGGCATAAGACTATGTTTTAAATTAAAAATATCTACATTAAGACATTTTTACAAAGCAAATAGAAACAGAAATACATTGAAAATAACTTCAACAAGTGGTATGTTACCTGGGTGGAGCTGGTGGCTACCGAGATGCAGTCAATAAAGCTGTGTCTTCGAGTGAAAAATGCAACTATCTGCTGCCAGCGTGAAGGTTCTGGCTCAGCTTGCAGTTCATCTGACGAGCCCTTTTTTGCCCAGTGTTTCTGCTTTGGGCCTACTGAGCCATGGCTAGAGCTAGTATTGCCTCCTCGACTGCCGCGAGAGTATAGAAGTGTGTTGTTTCCGAAAATGTAATTCATCTCTGCAGCCCTGCAGGTGGTTGCCAAGCAGGCTTACTTCTCTACCAGCTGCTGAGTGGTGAATGATCGGTAAAAACTGCAGCTAGAATTACAGCAGCATCACTTGTAGATCAGTGAAAATAAAAACCTTGAGAATGATGCTCATTTTCTCAGCGATTTCTTCCTATGAAAGAGCTCGTATCTTCCCTCTGTACCTGTTAGCTGTATGATGGCTGAGTTTATTTTTGCAGACAAAAAAGACGACATAAGGTGGATTTCTTTCTCATGATTATTTTTTCACCAGCGTCTGCAGGAACCAAAAGCTGTTCTTTTGTTAGCTGATAACTAGATGGACTGAAATCCAGGAAGTGAGGTCGATTAGCAGGTAAAGAAGGATGCTATAAACACTGGACTACCAAGACCCTGTGGGGCTGCCTGATTGAATGCACCGGGTGGAAAAACCCTGGATTACCAAGTTTCAACCACAGTGTGTAGTAAAATCCAATGGTTTATATAAAACCTTCACTGCTTATGTAAATTACAAATAGGAACTGAATTAAAACATATAAGAGGATTCTCTCTGCAAATAGTTCTGACTATTAAAAATTACTTCACTAAAAGAACCTTTGTTATTCATAACCAAATTTCTACACCAGGAAGGATCTTACACGTCATCTGGCAATGGCTCTAAGTTGTTCAGAAGTGCTGCCTACATTAAACTCTTAATATCTAATGATAAGTGCTTCATTACAAATGGATTTTCCTCTATGATTTTATGTCATGTATTGGTTTTTAATGATTGTCAACTAAGTCTCAAGGCAGATTAATTAGTAAACAACTATTTAACTTCTGAACTTTATGCTAAAAAAGAACTTTTAAGGAGTCATTAGCATCATCTCTAGTATTTTATAAACATTAAGATTACAAGGTCATAAATTTCTAAAACTGAAAAAAAATTAATACTAGCAAATTTTTTGTTTTATAGCAAATTTTTTGTTTTATAATCAGTGAAATGTGTTTTATCCAACTCTACATAAATACTACTCTGGTTAACAAAATATTATGACTTGATTGCTAAATGAACATATTCTAACATCTAATATCTAGGTTAATATAATAGTTAACCTGAGAATTGCTGGAGTGCTAGCTGAGGATGTAGACTGGTATATCTTCACTCCATCAAAATTTTTAGGGGCAGGGAGAACCTGGGAATTTTTATGTTTAAAATGCTTCCCAAGTGACTCTTCTGTACCTTCAAGTTTGAGAACCACAAACTCCCAAGCAAGTCCTCTTAACACTGTGCTATATTAGTAAATATTACAATAATGGTCATTTTAAAACAATATATGAATAAAAACGCTACCTGATAATTTACTATTGGTTGAATAAATCAGTTTTTAAGTTGATAAGAGTATACCGTAAGTCCCAACCTCAGTCATGGGTATTTTTTTCAGATGTGGCCTGACAAAATATTGCTTGTCTATGTGCTTATTAGCACCTACTAGATGCAGCCTTTTGTCAAACCACAACCTTGAGGTCCACTGCAAATTCTGACTCAGCAAAAAAAAAAAAAAAAAAAAAAAAAACAAATTGCTGTCTCTATGATTCCTTTGCTAAAATATGAACATGTGCTCAGTAAGGGTTGAGAGCCACATGGGACTCTTTAGGGTAAGATATTTTATGACAGAGATTATACCAGAAAGTTTGGTGCTTCTTCCCAAGGACTGTGCAGGCAGTAGCTGACAATTTGTGGCCCTAGATAGAGTGATCCTATCTAATTCGGAGTAGGGGAATATAAGAAAATACTAAGGGTGAATAGGTAACTAAGAATCCTCTTGTGAAGGAAAAAATAAAACCTCCTGGGAAAAAATTCAAGTTTTAATGATTCATGTGGTTTATACAAATCCTACAGTAATTGGTCTGGCCCTAAAAGATGTGCCTTGATCCATTTCCGATGAAAACCTTAAGAAAAGGGGAGGAGAAAACCCTAGAACTGATACGGGTTCTGTGATTCTGGATTAGAATAGATGAAGACACTGAATACAACTGCTGAATGCAAATCTACTTCAAACCGTAAATGGCATCAACAGACACACAATAGTAGGCTCTCAGTGTACATACATTTATCCTATAGAGCCAAAGAACTTAGGGGTACAATCTAAAGTTGACAGATCACTCCCTCCCATATTTCTCCAAAGTACAGAGAAGAAATACTTTTCAAAGCATGAATTTCCTATACAAGTCCATTTACATCAAGAAATCAACTTCAAGTTTTGGGAAAGGCTGTTACGCAACCTACAGAAATCTAGGATCATCTCATCATTGGCCAGTAGTCAGTATATGCACACACAAAAAATCTATGTATCTAAATCACAAGAGGGGTTTCACATCCGATTAGACTGGGCAGTAGAAGGCAACCAACTATTCTTTGCTTTAGAATATCCTCACTCATTACACAGCAGAGATGAAAGATAAAACTCCATTAAAACAAAATTTAAGTTCATTAAGGAAAAACCTAGAAAACCTATTTAAAATAATGGATTAAAAGATGGTATACAAACCTAAACTACCAAAAGGAATCACTATTAACATTTTAATATGATATACAAATAATTAGTATTCTTTTTTCTGTAAAGTTTTAATTTTTCTTTTTCAGAGTGATAATATAATCTACAGTAGAATTCTAGCCTAAACAATAGGAGAAAGCTTAATTTAGTGAACTAAATACAATTAGTTCAGTAGATTACTATGTAATTCAAAACATGATTATGAAAATTTTATGACTATGAGGAATATTTACTTTAAAACATTAAGTGGAAGTAAAAACAGTTAAACATTTATACTGGATAGGCTCTCAATTATTTACATATGTATCTAAAGTCACAAACCCAGCTTCTTTAGGTACAGAAACAAACACAATTATTAAATAATCTTTTATTTGCTTGCTTTTGAGATGGAGTCTCACTATGTTGGCCAGGCTGGTCTTGAACTCCTTGGCTCAAACCATTCTCCTGCCTCAGCCATCTACGTAGCTGAGGTTACCACCATGCTGAGTTTACAAAATAATCTTAGTGAAAAATGTAAAAAGGTAAAGGATGAGAGGAAAAGCAATACTGAAACTCTAAAGTACAAAAAAGAAGAGAAAGAAAAGAAAGAAAAAATGCAGAGTAACTACAAAGCTAAGGTACTGTAAATGCAATATAACAGGCATTTGTATTACTCTTTCCTAATGTGGGCTATTAAATTTAAAAACATACAACTGTACTAAGACAAGAGTGACTAGAACATAGATTTGTTATTTATCTAGAAAAATCTTGAATAACATATATACAAAATCCCTTCTGTATGAGCACCATCTAGTGGTCCATGTATGCAAACTATATGCTCACCTTAGCATACCAGGTTTACCTCAATAGTTTACCAATAATAGATAAAATTCAATAATATTTTAATATGTTCCAGAGATGTAAAAATAAAGTTGATTTCAAAAACTGCTCATTATATACTAGAAATAGGAAAAATTATATTCCTCTAGCATTTGGTTCAAAAGGCTTATATTTGCTTGTGTTCATTCTTCTGCCACTCCCATTTAATTTTTTTAAAACTACCAAGAGCTGCTAGTGATTTCATTTTACAGTATTATCAGTATTACTGGATGAAATAAAATGCTAGGAGATATACATATTTGGCACAGTTATCTGCTAATGTATCCCGTTTTTCTTGTTTGATTTCAAGTCCCTCTTAGCAATGTTTACTTTGTATACAATAGTTTCAGTATAATTTTTGTTGCCATTGAAGACAAAAACCAGTAAATTCTTTGTTTTTTCAATGATCACTGCAACCTCCCATATACTCAATAATGCTCCTACTGTCCTTGTTGCTTCATGTACATTTTAAACTTTTTTGGGAAAAGGCTGAGGTTTATATTTGATTTATTGTTCTAACAATTTTTCCTAATTCTCAGCTCATTTTTAGTTTTAGAATCTTGACACTATTCTTTTTTTTTTTT
>CAUYLG010078844.1:0-43741 GCA_963573385.1 Cacajao melanocephalus | reverse complement strand
TTTTGTATTTTTAGTAGAGACAGGGTTTCACCATGCTGGCCAGGCTGGTCTCGAACTCCTGACCTCAGCTGATCTGCCCACTTTGGCCTCCCAAAGTGCTGGGATTATAGGCATGAGCCACCATACCTGGCCTGTCTGGGTTTTGTTAACATCATTTTTTTTTTATTCAGATTTTCAATTGTGTGTACTTTTGATCTCCAGGTAATTTGAATTCAGAAGAATGTTTAGAATGAGTCTTTGACTCTGTGCAATGAGGAAAGGCCTCTTTACTTTCTAAACAATGTATGTTTATGGAATTACAGTGATATTTAGTTGATGGCGTAAGGTTGTACTATTCTATAGGAAAGAGATTCTCAAGGTTTTCATGTTGTAAAAATTTCCAAACTCCACATAAGAGTAGCTATTCTTAAATTTACTCAAGCTGCAGACCATTCTTAGATCTCACAGACCCCTCAAAATAACTATAGCACCAGAAATTTATGGTCCACGTCTTGAATAGCTCAGTACTTTTGAGAACTAAAATAGGAAGCGAAAACCAGCTACTGTCCCATTTAAAAATAACAATGAGATTTTTAAAAATTGGATGTTTATTTTCAGCTCTGGTTTAAGTGTATATTTAATGCTGTGATGAAAACAAATAGTCATCCTTAACTTTGAAATATTTAGGTTAAAGGAAAACAATGGCACTTAGATATTCCATTTTGTGTTGCTATAAAAGAATACTTGAGACTAGGTAATAAAGAAAAGGTTTATTTAGCTCAAGGTTCTGCAGGCTGGGAAAATTCTGCAAGCCCTGGTTTCTGGGGAGGGTTTTTATAAAGCTGTGTCACAACATAGCAGAGAAAGTCAAAGGGGAAGTGGATAACTGCAAAGATAGAAAACCTGAGGAGCATCCTGGCTTTATAACAGCCCCCATTCATGGGAACTCATCCATTTCCACAGGAACCGATCAGTTTCATCAGTGTGAGAACTCACTACTACGTGAAGGGCATCAAGCCATTTATGAGGGATCTGCCACTATGATTCAGATACCTCCCACTAGGCTCCACCTCCCAACACTGCCACATTCGAGATCAGATTTCAATATGACTTTTGATAGGGACAGACCAAATCCAAACCATAGCAGTAGGCACCATAGCAAACCAATAAACCTGAAAATATACTATGAGATAGGAAATGAATACAGAACTATATTACATCATATTAAATGGACAAAGACATATTAAAATCTTTCATTCCCTAGACATTGTATACTAATAGGACCTATAGTTGTAAACATTAAATTGTGGAGTTACAAAGATGCCATATGAAATAATACTAACACAGAAAGGTTTGCATCTGGTTATATGCCATATTTTATACAAAAAGGAAACCTCTAGTGCATGAAAACAAAAGTAATCGAAGTTTTTAATGAGTATTGGCCAAGCAGGGTGGCTCACGCCTATAATCCAAGCACTTTGGGAAGCCAAGGTGGGCAGATCACTTGAGGTCAGGAATTCAAGACCAGCCTGGCCAACATGGTGAAACCCCATCTCTACTAAAAATAGAAAAATTAGCCTGGCCTGGTGGCAGACGCCCATAATCCAGCTACTCAGGAGACTGAGGCAGGAGAATTGCTTCGACCCAAGAGTCAGAGAAGGTTGCAGTGAGCCGAGATCGTGCCACTGCACTTCAGCCTGGTGACAAAGTGAAACTAAGTCTCAAAAAAAAAAAAATTATTTTAAGGAGCATTAACAAGAGCAGTATCTATTTTTGTACATCATATTCCCCCCAAAAAGAAAAACTCAGTTTCAGGTATGAGCTAAGGTGTTATGTATTTTAAATCATCACTGATTTTTCTTTCATATAAAATTGGCTTTCGGATTTTTAAGACTTTCACAGATAGTTTTAGAACTGTCCTTCCAGCTGTGGGAAATCATTATTAACCAGTATGACAACTAGCCACATTCTGTGATGGTATTTCACTTTCTAATGCATTGTGGGAAGTTGGCTTTACTCTTAAAAACTCACTCGCACTTCCATCCTGCCAGAGGGCTTAGAAACATGCAGCTACCAATTTATTGTCCTCAAAGCCCCTAGAAGGTATAGCAGAAACTGGAAATTTAAAAATCATTTTATATTTGTTAATTTATCCATCTATTTAACAGTTATTTGTTGAAAGCCTGTTATGTGATAAACAAGTATGTTGAGATGTTCAGACGGAGTGATTAAGACATGTCCCTGCGCTGAAGGAACTCAATCTTTTGGGGTTTTTTTCTTCATATCTTCCCCCAAATTTTTAACTTTATATAAATTTAGACTTGGTTTCTGTTGAGTGTTTTAGTAATTTGAGACATTTTATTGCAGTACAGTGCAAAGTATTAATGGGCTAAGTATATTAAATGTTGCTGTATTTGTAAGATCTCTTGCTTTGTCTATGACCATGAAAGTCTCAGTGAAAAGGGATCTTATTTCCGAAATCATAGCTCTGGTTTAAATGTTTCTCGACATTATTGCAGAGACTCTCCAACATGTGCCTTCTGACCATGCAAATGGAACTTCCAACAGCACTGTGAAACTAACAACTCCAGCCGCCTTAGTCCCCAGCAGTAAGACAGTCACCACCATGAAACCCACAGCAGCAGCTAATATGACAACACCAGGGATGGTCTCAACAAATACGACTGCCACCTTCAAGTCTACACCCAAAACAAGTGTTTCACAGAACACATCTCAGATAGCAACATCCACGATGACCATAGCCCACAATAGTTCAGTGACATCTGTTTCTCCATCAGTAACAAGTATGTATTAAAGTTGACCTGTTTTTCCTATGCTGCAAGTAGTTAATTGCCACATTTAGGTCATCATCTCATCTGGCAAAAACATACAGAAATTTTATATGCCTAGATTTCCCTTAAATCCTACTTTTGGGCCGGGCGCGGTGGCTCACGCCTGTAATCCCAGCACTTTGGGAGGCCAAGGCGGGCAGATCATGAGGTCAAGAGATCGAGACCATGGTGAAACCCCGTCTCTTAAAAAAAAAAAAAAATCCTAGTTTTAGAAAATCAGAGTTCTAATTACAATGTTAACAAAAAAAGCACTAAAGGCTTTTTTGTTTTGTTTTGTTCTAGTTACAGCAACTATGCATTCTGAAGCAAAGAAAGGATCCAAATTTGATACTGGGAGCTTTGTTGGTGGTATTGTATTAACGCTGGGAGTTTTATCTATTCTTTACATTGGATGCAAAATGTATTACTCAAGAAGAGGCATTCGGTATAGAACCATGTAAGTTTTGAATGGCCAGGACTTTAAAAAAAAATTGTTTCTGCACATCTTTAATTATGATAGAATATCAGGCAAGTGTTCATTTCAGGGATGAATAATTGATAGATTTATGAGTTATATTCCCATTAACCCTCTTGGTCCAAGGTAAATTGTTTATGTACAGGCTTGTGATTGTAATTATTTGCAAATGAAAATGGATGTATCTACTTACAAAAATGTATTTTACTAGTGTCAAACATACTTTACAAGCGACCAAAGTTAACCCACCCTGAAATTTTCACTTACTCATACCACTAATCATAAGAAATACCAGTTCTCAGCAGGCTGTTGACTTAATATGTCTGTGTCCGTTGTAGTACTAAATAGCATCCTTGGTAAAAACATGGCTTTTTGCTTTCCACGACAAAGATAAACAAAAGAAATTCCTCTGACAGCCTCATTGTCCCTGATAATTTGAGTGGTTAGTATAAATAATATAATTTATCACTTTATCTGTAGCAAAACTGTCTTTTTAGATATGCATTATCAACAAGACCTAATCAACAAACTGTGTTTACCTTACATATAGCTCTATAGGTCTTATGGTTTGGGGATAAATCCAAACTTTTGTTGTGCCAATAGTCCTTTTGGTTTTTGTTTTTTGTCTTACATGTTGTCTTAGTTCACACTGATACAACAAAGTATCATACAGCTGGGTGCCTTAAACAACGGGCATTGATTTCTCACACTTCTGGAGGCTTGGAAGTCCAAGATCAGGGTGCCAACACGTTTGAGTTCTGCTAATGGCCTTCTTCCAGGTTGCATACCACCAACTTCCCATTGTATCCTCACATGGCAGAATGAAACTAACTAGTTCTCTGACCTCTACTTGTATAAGGGTATTAATTCTGTTCAAACTACCCCTCCAAGGCCCCACTTCAAAATATCATCACCCTGGGATTACGGTTTCAACATATAAATATTGGGTGACACAAACCATTCATTCTTTTGCATATATGCAAGAGCTAATTCATTTTTAAAAATTGTTAATGTATATAAATACCATCGATGACCTTTTCCAGAATTTGCTCTGTGGGTTAACATTTGACATACATGTGTCCCACACACACAAATTCCTATATCAGAAAGTTTGGGAAACGTTCAATTGAATAAAGTAAACTAAAACAGTTTACTATAAGACTGCTCTAAGCCTTTAAAATGCTGATTTACATTATGATTTTCCAGGAAAGAATATAGTATGAATTGTTTCCCAAATTTTTAACCAAAATACTTGTTGAATGAATAAATCCTTCCTCTTGTCCCTTTTCAAAGGGAGCTAATACTGTCTGTCTCTTAGAACTAGTATTGTGTGGAATACATTTTGGAAAATGTTCAAACAGGCCATTGGAGGGAGTCTTCCAGTTTTGACACTACATATGATTCAGTACACATAAAAGCAAATCAAACTTGACAAATTTGTAAGTACTAAATAAGTACATGGGAAAGTTTCCCAAATTTTCAATTTATTGACATGAGCTGAAAATAAACATCACATCATAAATGAAAATGGGATCTAACAGTTACATTACTAATACTTAAAACAAAAATGATAATTTAAGAACAGATTTTATTTATTTTTTGAGATGGAGTTCCCTCTTTGTTGTCCAGGCTGGAGTGCAATGGTGCAATCTCGGCTCACTGCAACCTCGGCCTCCCAAGTTCATGCGATTCTCCTGCCTCAGCCTCCCCAGTAGCTGGGATTATAGGTGCCTGCCACCATGCCCAGCTAATTTTTGTATTTTTAGTAGAGATGGGGTTTTGCCATGTTGGCCAGGCCAGTCTCAAACTCTTGACCTCAGGGTGATGTGCCCACCTCAGCCTCCCAAAGTGCTGGGATTACAGCATGAACCACCACACCCAACCTTAAGAACAGATTTTTTAAAGTTATATTTAAATAAAGTTACATTATATATATTTATCATATCAAATTCCCTTTAGCTTCCAAGATCAGATGAGATCAGACATCTTCACAGTGGTGTGGCTGTAAGCTCAAACTAATTTTAAAAGAATGTCAAGCTGGTTTGTCAGATTAAAGGCATATTCAGAAACATTCTTTTTTAAGATCAGTGCATGAAAGAATATATAAAGTTATGACTAAAAAGAGTGCTTTGCAGTGGGCAGGTCTGGGTAAACCTACCCTTAAAGTCTGAGGAAGCTAAGAGGCCAAAGGAAAAGAGGCTGACATACCCAGTTTCTCAGAAACTTTTTTGAAACGTGATCTGGCTCTGTCACCCAGGCAGGAGTGCAGTAGGTCACTGCAACCTCAGTCTCCTGGGCTCAAGTGATCCTCTCATCTCAGCCTGCTGAATAGCTGGGACTACAGACATGCAGTGCCACACCAGGCTACTTTTTAAAGTTTTTGTAGAGATGGTGGTCTCCCTATTTTGCCCAGCTGGTCTCAAACTTTTGGGCTCAAATGATCCTCCGTTCTGACCACCTAGAGTGCTGGGATTATAAGCGTGAGCCACTGTGCCCAGCTAGAAAGAAATATTTAATAGGGATTTACAAACAGAAACCATGTCTGTGTCTCTGATGGCAGCAAGACAAGATGGTGGTTCCCCATGCCATTAACCCTCAGATCCTTAACCACTACAGTATACCGGATACTTAAGGAACTTTACACAGAACAATGACAATTTTGGTTGTGAAGCTTGAAATTGTCCTAATGTTACTTTACTAACAAATATGAACATAAGTGGTTTTGACAATACAAAACAAAGTAATTGTAACTTTTAATATATTACAGAGATGAACATGATGCCATCATTTAGGGAAATCGTGGACCAAGGAAGGAAGGAAGATTGATGCAGCCCTATCAATTAATTTTGGTTTATTAATAGTTTAAAACAATATTCTCTTCTTGAAAATAGCATAAACAGGCCATGCATAAAATGTACAGTGTATTACGTAAATATGTAAAGATTCTTCAAGGTAACAAGGGTTTGGGTTTTGTAATAAACATCTAGAGCTTATAGACAGTTAATGCAATGGTTTATATTCACTTTTACCAAGTTCATAGTAAGACAAACAAGTCCTATCTTTGTTTTTTTTTTTTTTGGTGGCATTGGTCACATATGACCAGTAATTGAAAGACGTCATCACTGAAAGACAGAATGCCATCTGGGCATACAAATAAGGAATTTGTTGCAGCACTCAGGATTTTGAGTATCTTTGTAGCTCATACAAAGAACTTCAGTGCTTTTTGGAGCTGGATATATCCTAATTACTAATGCTACACAATAGAAATTATACAATCAAGTAAATCAGATCTGAAGCATAATTTAAGAAAAACATCAACATTTTTTGGGCTTTAAACTGTAGTAGTTGGTCTGGAAACAAAATACAGCAAGAAAAAGAAAATTTTCAAATAAAACCCAAAATAATGCCTGTGCTTAGCCCTGTTAGAGATCCACTGGAGCACTGAAGAGCATATATTTTTATTAATAACTTCTTTTGAGCTTTCAATGTTGATGTAATTTTTGTTCTCTGTGTAATTTAGGTAAACCACAGTGTTTAAACATGATAATGTTTTAAAGACTTAGTTACTATTAAATAATCCTGGCATTATAGGGAAAAACTCCTAGAAGTTAGATTATTTGCTACTGTGAGAATATTGTCACCACTGGAAGTTAACTTTAGTTCATTTAATTTTTATATTTCATGAATATTTTAAGAACTGTAGAGCTGCTTTCTAGAAATTTTTAATGGAGTGTAAACACACCTACCTTTAAGAAAAAGAACCCCTTGTATGATTTTCAAAATAACATTTAGAATTTGATAGTCATAACTATAGAATAATGTTGTGTTTATTAAGCCAACGATTGTGGGACTTCCCTAGGCTACTAAACCTGCAGGATGAAAATGCTTTATTTTTTTTCATGCACTGTCAGTTTTACTCAGATTTGGGGAAATGACATTTTTATACTGAAACACCAACATTTTCGAATAAATTCTTAGGAAGTTTTGAGAGAAATTTTTAGACAGGACATTTTCTGCTTCCTGATTGGGATATTCCTTCAGATCCCTCCTCTTAGTCCATGCTGAAGGAGAGGTACTTTCAGATGCATTATGTTAATGAGAGAAAAAGCACAGTATTGCAGAGACACCAATATTAACCAATGTATTTTGGAGTGTTTTCAGTTTTATAGTTTATATTCCAGCACTCAAAACTCAGGGTCAAGTTTTAACAAAAGAGGTGTGTAGTCACAGTAAATATAAGATCGCATTTCTATCTTAGAGGGCCAAAGTAGATCACACCAGTTTCTGAAGGTCCCAAAAACAGCTCAGATGTCCTAATGAACATACACCTACATTTAATAGGAATGAAACAAAACTGTTGTGGTCACCTTTTGGTTTGCAGAGAATGCTAGACAATAAGAATTTTGAAATGGATTGTTTCTACTTGCTGTGCATTATAACCAGTAATCTGATGAATACAGAAAAAAAATTTATCCAAAATATGGATATGATTGGATGTAACATGTAGAGTATGGAGGAAATTTTTTGAAAAATCCATTTAGATTAGTTTGAAAAGAAACATAGGCTGATGGCTGAGTTGTATGTTGCTAACTTGGCCCTGACTGGTTATGCAACCATTGCTTCATTTCTTTGCAAAATGTAGTTAAGATATACTTTATACTAATGAAGGCCTTTTAAATTTGTCCACTGCATTCCTGGTATTTCACTACTTCAAGTCAGTCAGAACTTTGTGGACCGACCTGAAGTTTCTTCTTGAATACTTGTTTCTTTAGCACTTTGAAGATAGATAGAAAAACCACTTTTTAAGTACTAAGTTTTTATTTGGTTTCAAATAGTTATGTCTTTTCTCTGTATATAAGTAGTATAATTTGTTACTTTCAAATTACAGTACTTTCAATGCAGGTTTTTTTGTTGTTGTTATCTATAAAAATTGAAGGAAGTGGTTATGCCAAACAATATTTTGCTTTGGACCATATTTCCTAAGCATAAACTTATCTTCCTAATTAAGTTTACTTAAGAAAATGCTCAATTTTGCTTGCATTCCGTGAGAATGTATTTATTTGAAGATCAAAACAATCCAGATGTATGTCTGTCTACTAGGCAGAAGCCAGTCTATAATCTTAAAATTTCCTTGAATAATCCATTAAAGGAATAATTCAAATACAGATAAACAAGCGCTGACAGTATATTATAGTGATAATTTTGTATTTTCAGGAAAAAAAGTTAAACTCTTCTTTTCTTTTTATTATAATGACCAGCTTTTGGTATTTCATTGTTACCAAGATCTATTTTTAGAATAAAATTGTTCTCCATCTAAAAGTTTTAAGTGTGTGGTTTTGTTTAATTTCATTAAACTCAAGATAAATAGGAAACGCCCAAAACAAAAGGCAGATTGTAAGTGTGGTTGTCTGGGTAAGGAGCAGCAGCACTACCTAGAAACTTAGAAAATGCAAATTCTTGGGCATGTTCCTGTAATCCCAGCTACTCAGAAGGCTGAGGAAGGAGAATCGCTTGAACTCAGGAGATGGAGGTTGTAGTGAGCTGAGATCACACCACTGCCCTTCAGCCTGGGTGACAGAGTAAGACTCCATCTCAAAAACAAAACTAGATATAATTTATATCTGAGAATGGATTTAAATATTAAGACAACCAAGGTAAAATGATGCCTTAAGAAAAAAAAAAAATTTTTTTTTTTTTTTGAGACTGAGTTTTGCTCTTGTTGCCCAGGCTGGAGTGCAATGGCATGATCTCTGCTCACTGCAGCCTCCGCCTCCTGGGTTCCACTGATTCTTCTGCCCTGGCCTCCATAGTAGCTGGGATTACAGGTGCCTGCCACCACACCCAGCTAATACTTTTGTACTTCTAGTAGAGATGAGGTCTCACCATGTTGGCCAGGCTGGTCTTGAATCCTGACCTCAGATGATCCACCTGCTTCAGTCTCCCAAAGTGCTAGGATTACAGGTATGAGCCACCACACCCAGCCAAAAAAATTTTTACTGTCCTATAGGCAAGCTCTGATGTCAGGTTGTTTGGGATTAAATGCTTGCTCTACCACATACTTGCTGTATGACCTTGGGTAAGTTACTCGTCTTATCCTCCATGTCATCTGTAAAAGAGGGATGGTAACAGTATTTACTGCACAGGGTTATTGTATGAGGATTGTGTAAGATACTTCATGTAAAGTATTTAGGATACTGCCTTGCACAAGTGCTTTTAAAAAGTCTTACTAATCCTTTTTGATAAAGCCAATTTGCTGATAACCAAGAAAAAAAAAGTACCCTCTTTGGATATTTGTTCACAACTCTGCCTTCCTCCTTGCCTTGCTATGGCTTCACAGTGGGCACAGTTTACTCCTCCAACAACTTGAGGTGTGAGTGTGTGTCTTGCTTTTAGTCCATATGTATGAGAGTGGATGTAATATACATCATGTCTGTTCTAGGAGGTAAAAAGCCTCCTTTCAGTTAATCACTTCTTTAAAAATTATGTTATACCTACCAAAAAATGCACAAATCACAAGTATATAGAGATTTTGGCAAGTGACATCACGAAAATGGTGGAGTAGGAGACAACCAGCCTTCATGCCCCGTCAAAAGAAATAGACTGCTATCCACAAACCAAAATAGCCCTGGAGGGCAACTGTCTTTTAAGATACGTATGTATGTCTGTATCAATATGAATTAATGAACGGCAGGGTCTCTCTCTGTCGCCCAGGCTGGAGTGCAGTGGTGTGAAGCTCACTGCAGCTTCAAACTCCTGGTGGGAGAATCACCTGAGTCTGAGGTGATCCTCCCACCTCAGGCTCCCAAGTAACTGGAACTCAGGTGCCACCATGCTTGGCTAAGTTTTTAGTGGTTTTGTTTTGTCTCTCAGTAGAAAAGGGGTCTCAATATGTTGCCCTGGGCTGGTGTTGAACTACTGAGCTCAAGCGATCCTCCTGCCTCAGTCTCCCAAACTGCTAGGATGACAGGCGTGAGCTATTGCACCCGGCCTCAAGGGCCCGTTGAAGAATGCAACAACCTAGTGGAGAATTTAAACAGAGTATGTACATAAAGAATTGCTTATGAGATCAGAATTCCTGAGACATCAAGAGATGGCTAAGAAGAAAGGCAGGGGCTATCATCAGCCATGTGACTTGCTCTGCAAAGGATACTACCTTCTTTTGCCACTAAGGTGACCAACAGCCATGGTCAGAGAAAGCTAGTTTGCAAGCCAGAGCCAAGATCTCTCTGCATGTCCACACTCCAAACACCAACTCAGCTGTCACTGAGAGCCTACGCTCCAGACCCTGACTCCAAGGCTGGGCTGTGCACACCTATGCTGCAAACAGTAAAGCCACTGCCACAGTAAGGGAGTTTGCACGCTGGGCCCCAGATCCAAGGTTTCTTTCTTTTTTTTTTGAGACAGAGTTTCACTCTTGTTGCCCAGGCTGGAGTGCAGTGGTGCGATCTCGGCTCACCACAACCTCCGCCTCCCGGGTTCAAGCGATTCTCCTGCCTCCCGAATAGCTGGGATTACAGGCATGTGCCACCGTGCTTGGCTAATTTTTGTATTTTTAGTAGAGATGGGGTTTCTCCATGTTAGGCTGGTCTTGAACTCCTGACCTCAGGTGATCTGCCTGCTTCAGCCTCCCAAAGTTCTGGGATTATAGGCGTGAGCCACTGTATCCGGCCAGGAGCCGAAGTTTCTCTATGTGTTTACACCCTGGAGACCAGCTCAGTCATCATAAAGGGCTAGGCCTTGCCCCAACCCTAAAGCCATTGTAGCTGTGTGCACACTTGTGCTCTTGTCCCTGCCTGTTTCACAAACTCCCATACTTCACATACCATTATCAACTGTCAGCAGGGTGTCCGTGCCCTGGGCACCAGTGCCATTACTACCCCAGAGCTATAGTCCCCTCACACATGCTGCTCTCTGGATGTCACTTATCAGACATCAGTTCCATTGCCACCTCAAGTGGGCTTGCATGCCAGACCCAGTGTCAAGAAGGATCCCTACAGAAGAGTTCCATGACCCCACAGACCTGGCAGAGGGAACTAAGGAACTACCTGGTGACCACACAGAGGTCCCTTGAACTTGCATAGAACCACAAAGGCGTCCATGTGCTGGACAACTTCAGCAAAGTGTGACTCTGGGCACTAACCCCCAAGACACTATGTCCTACCCTAAGCTGTTGCAGCTGCTGCTGTCTGCCAAGCCAGGGAGTGAGCAGGGTCCAGGCACTCTCACTCTTATGTGCCACAAAGGCTACATCTGAGCATGCCCCATGCCTGCTCATCCCTCCCAAGACTGCCTGCCTGGCCATTCCCATGGCTTGTTGGGAAAGGAGGGGATGGGGGTGGGCGAACCTGACCCCACAGTGTAGTCCACCATTCCCCATCTGAGTGTTTTGTTGGCAGCCTTGGGGCAATTTGCTCCTCCCTATCACAGCTGGTGCTTGAGCTCAAGGGGCCAGCAGACAAGTGTGCTGGCTTGGTACTGGTTCCCCAGGACTCAAGTCCACCATCCAGGAGCATGGAGACTTGTGATCTGATCTCAAGTAGGTAAGAGCCCCCACTATCAGAACACAGAGAAGAACATGGTGTGGGATCATCATGCAGTGGCAGAGAAGCATGATGGCCCTCCCTCCACAAGACTAGACCAGGAGGAAGGGTATGGCCTAATAACCATGTTTTCTGCCCCCAAGGAGTCACATGGCCTGTGGCTAGGCAATCTGAATGCAGTTGGCTTGGGACTAGCCTAACCATTCTGTCCTGCTGCTGATAGCTATATACTGTAGAACTGCCAGCTCAAGAGTGTGGGAGCAGGGTGGGTCCCACTGCAGTGTGGTGCAGTGAAAACCCTGGACTGTTCCAATTCCCCTGAATGGGCCCTGTGGCACAGGAGAGGCACCTCCCAGCCTCTCTGGAAGATACCCCCAATGGCCTAGAAGCTGACCCTAGAACCTTGCCAGCCACCTTGGCAGCAGAGCTGGGATGGGGACCACTGGGAACCCAATGGGCCCACTTCTGATACTTCTCCTAATTAACAAAGGCCAAGCAAAAATTTTACACCATCGCAACTACCTTGTGCCTGCAAGCGCGAGCTACTGGCTGGGAGGTCAACCTCCATGGCTCATCACTTCTACTGACCCCCTTGGACAGTCCTTGGCCGGCTCTTGCCCACAAGCACCACCTACTGGCCAGTAGAGTGAACTGCACAACCCAATGTAATTCCCTGCAGACAATAGTACACAGCTCTGGAAAACAAGATAAAACTCTAACACTTCCACCTCCCCATCTCTGTAGGAGACAGTGACCCTGGTCACACGCACAGTACACCACTACTACAACCTAAAAACAACCAGCATTTGAGAAAACCACTACATTAAGGCTATTGTTAAATTAATTCAGAGCTTTGGCCCCCTAAAAACAAAGAGAAGTGGACTATGCACTTACCTTGCAATGCTCTACTTCAGGAATGAAGGTGAGATACTCTCAAATAAAAGCTGTGACAGTTCATCCCCGCTAAACCTGCCTTATAAGAAATGTTAAGGAAATTCTTCAAGCTGAAAGAAAAGGATGCTAATTATTAACAGGAAAACATGAATATAAAATCCATTGGTTAAAAAGTAAGTATATAGTCAACTCAGAATCCTCTAATACCATAATGGTGGTTTGCAAATCAACTTACATCATTAGTATGAAAGTTAAAAGACACAACTTTAGGCCGGACACGGTGGCTCACACGTGTAATCCCAGCACTTTGGGAGGCCAAAGCGGGTGGATCACCTGAGGTCAGGAGTTCGAGACCAGCCTGGCCAACATGGGAAAACCTCGTCTCTGTTAAAAATACAAAAATTAGCTGGGTGTGGTGGCATGCACCTGTAATCCCAGCTACTCAAGAGGCTGAGGCAGGGAGAATGGCTTGAACCTGGGAGGCAGAGGTTGCAGTGAACTGATATCGTGCCACTGCACCCCAGCCTGGGCAACGGAGCGAGACTATGTCTCAAAAAAAAAAAAAAAAAGACACAACTTTAAAAAATAATGGCTACAATAATTTGTTAAAGGATATATGATATAAAAAGATACAAATTGTGACATCAAAAACATAAAATAGGAAGCACAGAGTAAAAGTATAGTTTTTTTTAATGCAATGAAAATTATTAGTCTGAAATATCCTGTTGTTTTATGTAAGCTTCATGGTAACCACAAACTAAAAGCCAAGAGTAGATGCACAAAAAGTAAACAGTAAGGAGCCAGGTGTGGTGGCTCATGCCTGTAATCTCAGCACTTTGGGAGGCTGAGGTGGGTGGATCACGAGGTCAGGAATTCAAGACCAGCCTGGCCAACATTGTGAAACCCCGTCTCTACTAAAAATACAAAAATTAGCCAGGCATGGTGGTGTGTACCTGTAATCCATCCCAGCTATTTGGGAGGCTGAGGCAGGAGAATTGCTTGAACCGGGATGGAGGCAGAGGTTGCAGTGAGCCGAGCTCGCACCACTGCACTCCAGCTTGGGCTACAGAGTGAGACTCTGTCTAAAAAAAAAAAAAAAAAAAAAGAAAGAAAACAGTAAGGAATGGAAGCATGCCACTACAGAAAATCATCTAATTATAAAGGAAGAAAGCAAGAGAGGAAGAAACAAACGGTCTGCTGAACAATCAAAAAACAATTAACAAAATTGCAGTAGTGAGTCCTTATTTATCAATAATTATCTTGAATGTAAATGGGTTAAATTCTCTGATATGGTTTGTATATTTGTTCCCTCCAAATGTCATGTTGAAATGTGACCTCCATTGTTGAAGGTGGGGGGCTGGTGGGAGGTGTTTGAGTCATTGAGGTGCATTTCTCATGGATGGTTTAGCATTATCCCCTTGTTGACAAGTGAGTTCTTGTTCGGAGTTCACGTGAGATCAGGTTTTTAAAAAGATTGTGGCACCTCCCCCCTCTCTTCTTTCCTCTCACCATGTGACATGTGACTTTACCTTCTACCATTAAGCAAAAGCTTCATGAGGCCCTCACCAGAAGCTGAGCAAATACCAGCACCATGCTTCCTGTATAGCCTGCAGAACGTGAGCCAATTAAGCCTTTTTCCCTTTATAAATTACCCAGTCTTAGGTATTTCTTTATAGCAACACAAAATAGAGGAACGCATTATCATATACATGGTTTAAAAAAGAAGGGACGGAAAAAACATATTCCATGAAAATGGAAACCAAGAATGCAGAAGACGCTAGTTTTATCAAATAGAATAGACTTTAATTCAAAAACTGCAAAAAGAGACAAGTATATGACAAAGCGGTGAATTCTGCAAGAGGATGTAACAATTGTAAATATATATGCTCCCAACATCAGACCACCTAAATACGGTTGTACCTCAGTATCTTGAGGCACTGGTTCCCCCGGCAGACACCAAAAAACACACATATTTGAGTCCCATAATTAGCCCTGCAGAACTCTGCAGATACAGATTTTGCATTCCACGAATACCATATTCTTTATACGGGTTTGGTTGCAGATGTGAAACCTGCTGATACAGGGGGTCAACTGTACTTACTGCAAAAATCTGTATATCAGCAGACCCATGCAGTTCAAAGCCATATTCTTCAAGGGTCAGAAGAGAATATACGTAAAGAAAGAAAAAAAAAAGGGTTCCTTTCTGATCCGAAGGAAGAAATAAAGAGCAACACAGCTGAAGAGGACTTCAATACCCCACTTTCAACAATGGACTTATCATCCAGACAGAAAATCAGTAAGGATATATAAGACTTGAATTACATACATTAAACCAAACAGAGCTAAAAGACATATACAGAACATTCCATCCAACAGCAGCAGAATACAAATTCTTCTCAAGAACACACAGAATGTACTTCAGGAGAGATGATATATTCAACCACAAAACAAGTCCTCATAAATTTAAGAGACTGGAATAATACCAAGTGCCTTTCAGACCACAATGTTATATAACTAACTAGAAACCTCAAATAAATTTTAGAAAATTTAGAAATATATAGAAATTAAACAGATATACCTGAATAGCCAACAGGTCAAAGAAATTAAGAGGAGATTTAAAAATTTCTTGAGACAAAAGTGTAAACCCAATATACCAAAACTTACAGTATGCAGCAAAAGCAGATCCAAAAGGAAAGTTTATATCAATAACTGCCTATGTCAAAAAAAGAAAAATCTGCTATAAACAACCTAATCTATTACCTTAATCAACAGAGTACAGAGACAACCTACAGAATGGGAAATAATATATGCAAACCATACATACATCTGAAGAGGGTTTGATATCCAAAAATATACAAGGATCTGAAGCAATAGTAAGAAAACAAAGATACAGGCGAAGGATCTGAATAGACATCTTTCAAAAGAGGACATATAAATGGTCAACAGATACATGAAAATATGTAAATTACAAATCAGGGAAATGCAAATTAAAATAATGATACCTCACAACTGTTAAAAATGGCTATCATTGGCTGGGTGAGGTAGCTCATGCCTGTAATCTCAGCACTTTGGGAGGCCAAGGTGGGTGGATTGCCTGAGCTCAGGAGTTCAAGACCAGCCTGGGCCACATGGTGAAACCCGTCTCTACTAAAAATACAAAAAATTAGCTGGGCATAGCAGCGTGGGCCTATAGTCCCAGCTACTCGAGAGGCTGAGGCAGGGAATTGCTAGAACCCAGGATGCAGAGGTTGCAGTGAGCCAAGATCACCCCACTGCACTCCAGCCTGGGCAACAGAACGAGACTCCATCTCTTAAAAAAAAATAAATAAATAATAATAATAATAGCTATCACTAGCCTGGTGTGGTGGCTCATGCCTGTGATCCTAGCACTTTGGGTGGCTGAGGCAGCTGGATTGTATGAGCTCAGGAGTTTGAGATCGGTCTGGGCAACATGCCAAAACCCTATCTACCAAAAAAATACAAAAAAAATTAGCCAGGTGTGGTGGTGCACACCTGTAATCCCAGCTACTCGGGAGGCTGAGGCACGAGAATCACTTGAACCTAGGAGGCGGAGGTTGCAGTGAACCAAGATCATGCCACTACATGCCAGCCCAGGTAACAGAACAAGACTCTGTCTCAAAGAAAATGGCTATCATCAAACAGATGAAAGATATCAAATGTAGGTGAGTATGCAGGCAAAAGGGAACCCTTGTATGCTGTTGGTGAGAATGTAAATTAGTACAGGGATTATGGGAAACTTATGGTGGTTAAAGCAACTCCATCTTGGATGCTAATCCGCCATGTTGACTTCTGATTAACTCCAGTTCTGGGAATGCCTCTAAGATTTCTACTTTCACATACTTTCTGTAAATTCTCCCCTTAGATCAAAACAATCTTGATGCTCTCATAAACATAAACGTACCATAAACCTTGCCCTTAGGCAAATTCCTTATGATAGATAAGCCTGGGTCTCAGGGGTAACAGTACAGGGATCCACCATCTCACAGCCACTGGAGACATGGCTTCTGTTTGTAAGTTCCCATTTTCTTTCTGAGAAATTGGATTTGTCAGCTTCTTTCTTTGGCCTCACAGCTCCTCAGTTTTTGGGGGTCAGTTTGCATATACCTACTCACCATGGAACAAAACTGTACGATGGAGATTTCTCAAAAAATTAAAAATAGAACTACCATATGATCCAGCAGTCCTTTCAGATCTTTCAGTATTTACCTAAAAGATCTGAAATCAGCATGTTGAAGAGATATCTCTACTCCCATGTTCATGAATGAAGAAAGAAAATATGGTATATATACACTATGTAACACTATTTAGCCTTAGAAAAGAATGAAACCCTGTCATTTGTGGTAACATGGATGAACCTGGAGGGCATTATGTTAAGTGAAATAAGCCAGGCACAGAAAGACAAATACTGCATGATCTCATAATATGTGGAATCTAAAAATGCTGAACTCATAGAAGCAGAGTATAATGGTGGTTACCAGAGGCTGTGGGGATTGGGAGATGTTGGTCAAAAGATGCAAAGTTTAAGACAGGAAGAATATATTCAAGAGATCTATTGAATATCATGGTGACTATAGTTAACAGTATGTTGTATACTTGAAAACTGCTGAGAGTAGATTTTAAGTATTCTGACCACAGAAAATAAATATGAGGTAATGCATATGTTAATTTTCTTCATTTAGCCATTCCACAGGGTATACATATGTCAAAACATAGTGTACATCATATATAAGTTTTGTCAACTTTAAATTTTTTTTTAAAGTACATAGAGCACAGTGAATTGTCACAAAGTGAACAAATCTAACCACCACTTAAGTCAAAAACTAGAACATTACCATCACTCCAGAAGTACTCCTGATATTCCCAACCAGTCTTCCCTCATTATTCCCAAAGGTAACAACTGACTTTTAACACCATAGATTGGTATTGCCCGATTTAGAACTTTATACAGCAGAATCATGCTTTTTTTCGCATATGACTTCATTTAAATTCATTTAATTCATTATTCTTTTGCATATGGGCTCATTAAATTCATTTAATTTCATAGGAAAACTAAATTTCTGTTCTATGCAAGGAATCAATATACTGTATATACAATCTGTATTTTCATTAAATGTTTACAGCCAAAACGGTTTTCATTATATCCTCTGAAAATGCTTCAAAGAAATGTTTATTTTTGATCCTTACAAGTGTTGCATATGAGAATGCAGAGAAACTGACAACTTCCAAAAAAATGCATATTAAAATGAAACATTTGACAAATACAAACATTTTATAACGTACTCTGCTATTTTGTGATCATACAGATTAGTGGGTTTGTAGTAGAGGTTAGAATCCAATTTAATAGACATCTCCGGATATAAGTAGCTGACAACCTCACAAAAATCTTAAGAGAAAAGTGAGTTGGACACCTAAGATTAAGACCTCGAAGATTTCTATTGTGAACAGAAAGAACTCAGCTTCCTGATCTTTTCCTGCAGCTACACCCATCCATCTGATATGGAAGGGGACCACGGAAATGTTGGAAAGGTAAGGGCTTGGTCCCTTTAAATGATATGGAAGTGGGGAAGGGAAGTGCTGGGTAGAGGAGGGTGCAGTCCCTGGCTAGGGCTCCAACCCCGGGCCTGTGCCCATGGACCTAGGTGAGGACAGGCATTTTTGTTTTCCCGCCCAAATGTTGCATTTCCCAAGACCATGCTGGCCTGCCACAGCCCCATCCTGTGCCTATAAATACCCTGAGACCCTAGTAGGCAGACAAAAGGCAGCTGGATGTCGAGAGGAGCACATCAGCAGAGATATGCGAAAGCGCTGGACGTCGGGAGGATGTCGAGAGGAGCATGCCGCACACCAGCAGGCCATCAACCAGCGGAATGAGGCGGAGAGTTTGTCTAGGGCAGTCAGAGGAGAGCCTGGGCTGTCAAGCTGCCTGACTCCAGGGGAAAACCATCTCCCTTCTGGCTCCCCCATCTGCTGAGAGCTACTTCCACTCAATAAAACCTTGTAGTCATTCTGCAAGCTCACGTGTGATCCACTTCTTTTGGTACACCATGACAAGAACCCCAAAATACAGAAAGCCCTCTGTCCTTGAGATAAGGCAGGGGTCTAACTGAGCTAACACAAGCCGCCTATGGAAGGCTAAACTAAGAGAGCACCCTGTAACACACGCCCACTGGGGCTTCAGCTGTAAACATTCACCCCTAGACACTGCCGTGGGGTCAGAGCCCCACAACCTGCCCATCTGTATGCTCCCCGGAGGTTTGAGCAGTGGGACACTGAAGAAGCAATTCACACCCCCATGGCATGCCCTGTGAAGGGGACAAGGGAACTTTCCTATTTCACATCCTAACCCTCTTCCTTCTCATCTCAGGAAAAGATGGCCTTTCTGTGCAAAAATGTCTCAATATATCACTTCCCAGCTACTCGAAGACTTTGCCCCTTTCTATTAAAACATTAATCATAATCACTTTTTAAAATTTTTCTTAAGAACCAGTTAAAGTGCCACCTCTTTTACATAGAACTTCTACCACGTTTCAAGCCTTGTTCTTTTTTTTTTTTTTCTTCTATTCCTCCTTCTCTGCTGCTAGTGCTGCTGCTTCAAAAAGTTGAGAGGAAGGCATGTATCAAAAGGTCTCTCAGGACATGCTGTTCTATCCTGTTTCTTTGCTGTGGGATCAGGAATGGAATTTCCGGCAATCTCAAGTTCTCTGCACCCAAGGGTATATAAAAGGAAAAAAAAATCAGCTAAGAAGGAACACTTCCTAACTCATTCTATGAGACCAGTATTACCGATATCAAATCTAGACAAACATAACACAAAAAGCTACAAACCAATATCTTTTATAAATACAGATGCCAAAATCTTCAACAAAATACTTAGGTGCTTTATGAATTTGGCTTCAAGTCTAATCACCTTGCCTTCCCAAACCCCTTTTATATGGAAATCCAATTCTGCCACTACATTGTTCTTTGTAAATAACACTTAAAATCATATTAACTCCTCTGCTTAAAAACCAACAGCTCTTCTTTACCTATAGAAAGAAGTCTAGAGAGCAAAGCCCATAATTTGCAGTCCTCTTAAGCCTGGTTTCCATCCTATCTTCCCTATCCTGTTTCCCATTATTCACCTTCACTGACCCTACAACTACTTTTCACAAAAATGATTCACACATTTTTGTCTTTGTTTTCCTCTGCCTAGAAAATACTTCCCAGTAACTCCATTCTCTAATTTTGCATAATTTAACCCTATTTAATCCTCAACAACCAACTGAGATGCTATTTCACCTAAAATTTTTTGAAAAAAAAATCCCCATAGCACTTTATCTGAACCTCTCCTATGGCACTTACTTTCTACTTTGGATTAAAACATCTCCGCACCTCAGTAAAATAAGAGTAATATGTTTTAATTCATAGGACAACTCACTGTTCTCTGGCAATCCTTGTTCTTTTGCACCTCTGTGCCTTCAAATGTGTCAAACCTATCACTAATCTCTCGATCTGATCCCATTTTTTCACCTTTGTGTGTGTAAAATATTCTCCAATTATCCTGAATTGTGCTATACTAAAAATTACTCTAGCAACCAAAGTAGCCTCAAAATGGGTAAGTTTCCTCAAGAAGTAATGAATTCTATCTTAAACAGAGATTGGACATGTACTAGTCAGAAATACTATAAATAAATTTTATATATCAAATAGGACAGAGAAAATCTCTTCGTTTCTATGTAGCTTTGAAGCTGAAATTATGACTTCTATTTTTATAGAAAAATAATTGGGCACTTCTTTACCAAAATGGAAAGCTAAAGTTCTTCAAGACCTACTACTGAGTGAAAAAGTAACCTTAAGAACATTCCTATAACCACATGTATGTAGGCATGTGTGTATATACATACCCCCACACACTAAATACATATGAAATTTGACAGTGATTACCAGGGAGGGGACTGAAAGTAGCAGTGGGAGGAAATTAAAGGGAACTCAAACATTTTACTTTATATACTAATTTTGTTTGAAACTTTTACAACAAATATCTATTCTAGAGTATTTACCTGGCCTGAAAACAAATCAAACAAAAACTGAGTGGAACACAATGCTATGACTCAGTCTATCCAGGTCTGATATGAAACAGGATGCTTGCTACTTGGGAATCAGACCTATGACACTGTCTTTAGCATAGCCCGCTAATGAAGAACACAGACGTCATGTGCAGCTCTATATTAGACCCCACTACAGCCCTGTGAGGAAGAAAGAAAAGCTGAGGACCAGAAAGCGTTGTAAAGGGCTTGCCAAAGGCCTCATTAAATGGTAGAACTAGACTTAGAGGCAAGGTCTTTGGATTTGAAATTCAGGGCTCTTTAACTACCTATTATCCTTTATTATCAGAGCTGCTAAGGCTTAAAAGCTCCAAGAACTCACTGGTTAAAGCCTATCTGGACACCATACCAGAAAGATAACAGGACCTAGCACAATGATCAATTATTACCATAGTCTTTGCATTTCTACTAATCTATCTAAACCTTCTTCCCCTGAATAATCACGCATATTCCAACAGACCAAGTAGGCAAAAGAATCTATTATGGACTTGTGGGGCTCAATAAATAACATCTTTTACCCAAGTTTAGAACCAATAAAAGGTAAAAGGAGTCATCACGTAACAATGAAAACATCATCTTTATCATCGATAAAAGATCTGGAGGACGATGCTTACATGCAGATTTCCTAATATGAATGCTAGAAGGAAACAAACTTTACCAGTCACTGGCAATACTGAAAAACTAAGAAAGGCCCCTGTGATGCCAACATCACAGAAGGACAGAGTATACTCTCTTCAGACAAGCTGGCTCCCCAAAAGAAAGAAAAAAGATGGGATTGAGCTACCGGGCATACCCATATTTCTCTCCCAAAAGCACCAAGATGAAAAGTGCAGGGGCAAAGAGATCCTTTTATGTCGAAGAAAATCTCAACAAATAAGACTAAATGTTCTCCCTCAATACAATTCTTCTTAGATTCATTTTTTTAAAAAATGAGGCTAATGGTTTTACCATACACCAGTGACTCTTAAAGCCTGGTCCACTGACCGTGATTGTGTCTGCACCAATCATTACAAGTGTCAGCACAGTGAAAATTGCAAATAGCATCTTCTATGTTTTTGGGGTTTTTTTAGACAGTCTCACTGTGTCACCCAGGCTGGAGTGCAGTGGTGTGATCTTGGCTCACTGCAACCTCCACTTCCCACGTTCAAACAATTATCCTGCCTCAGCCTCTCGAGTAGCTGAGATGATAGACGCCCACCACTATGCCCAGCTAACTTTTGTATTTTTAGCGGAGACAGGGTTTCACCATGTTGGCCAGGTCTTAAACTCTTGATCTCAAGTGATCAGCCTGCCTCAGCCTCCCAAAGTGCTGGGATTACAGGCATGAGACACCGCACCAAGCCAGCATCTTAGTTCTACTTTTAATTTTTTTCAGAGACCCCAAAGGGTTGAAAGAACTGCTACTATGTACTGATAGGTTTTTTTGTTTTTGTTTTTTACATATAGTAGGAGATACTCATTGAAATGCTACACCTCTATAAAAAATTTAGGTGTGTCTTCAAAGCTGACAATCAGTTGTCCTTTGACTTATAGAATGGCAGTCAACAAGTAATAAATCTCTTAGATTGCTAGTGTTGAGAAGAGTAAACTATTCAGCTCTGGTACTTGAGCTCTTTTAAGAGAAAATGTGGGAAACAAATAAGAAGCCTAACTAATAATCATACGATTTCCCCTCATGTAGGTTAAGACAGTGAAGAAAGAGATCCAAACACAAGTAAGTAGAAAACTGAAGTATAGGCTGGGCATGGTGGCTCACACCTGTAATCCCAGTACTTTGGGAGGCCAAGATGGGTGGATCACCTGAGGCCAGGGGTTCGAGACGAGCCTGGCCAACATGGTGAAACACCATCTCTACTAAAAATACAAAAATTAGCCAGTCATGGTAGCAGGCACCTATAATCCCAGCTACTCAGGAGACTGAAGCAGGAGAATCGCTTGAACCTTGGAGGCGGAGGTTGCAGTGAGGCAAGATCGTACCATTGCACTCCAGCCTGGGCAACAAGAGCAAGACTCCATCTCAAAACAGAACAAAACAAAACCTGAAATATGGTTTAGCAAGAGATTTTTTTAAAAATGTAAATGTTATAGAGCCACTTCCACCTGAGATGCATACAATTCACACTCTACCACTTGTTTTCTCTAGCAATTTACATGGTTTCACTGGACCTCAATTTCCATATTTGTATTGTAAAAAGGAGGTAGCATGTTTCCTAGGGTTTTAAGGATTATGGAAGGCAATAAATAAACCTAACAAAGCATCTGACATTCATCTGTCTACTCAACATAATGAGCACCTACTAGGATACTGATTATTATCATTAAGAGGGCAAAAAAGATAAGAGACTAAAACCTTAATCTCAAATCCAGGTCCATGTGAGAATTTGGCAAGCAGATAAAGTATAAATTACATTATGTTTAGTTATATTTTTTGCATTATTTTTACTATGAAAAACACAGAAGTCCTTAAAACTGACTAGCTGAATAAAACCAAGTAAGATAACTCTTTTATAAATAGAAGGCAAATCATAAGTTATTACAGTTATACTAGATGGCAGCCCATGTAATTTTAAAAAATATCAGTATAGCTTATTAGGACAGTTTGGTCAAAAAGCACAAGCTAAGGAGTCAGGCAGATCTGTGTTCAAATCTTACTTTGCAAATTGCTGAAAGGATCAAAGCCAATGTGCTTTAAAGTATCTATTAACGGCAGCCTGTGTTACTTTGTTAGGGCTGCCATAACGAAGTACCAATGGCTGAGTTGCTTAAACAATGGAAATTTATTTTCTTACAGTTCTGGAAGCAGAAGTCCAAGATCAAGGTGTTGGCAGGTTTGGTTTCTTCTGAGGCCTGTTTCTCAGGGATCTTCACATAGTCACCCTCTGTCCATGTGTATCCTAATCTCTTCTTACAAAATCAATTATGTTGATTAGGAGTCAACTATATAGTAACATTTTTACCTTAATTGCCTCTTTAAAAGCCCTATTTCCAAATACAGGTACATTCTGAGGTACTGGCAATTAGGACTTCAACATATAAATTTGGGGGGAATACAACTGAACCTACAGCACATCTCAATTGTTTAAAGCATTTAGCACTGTATCTGACACACAGGGGATCCTCAATACAGCAGCTATTATAAGCAAAATAAAAAGAAAAAAAGAGAATAGTTTTTCAAAAGATCTAATAATATCTTGTGACAACAAGGGGGTTTAGTTCTATGACTTAGACATACTGGGTTGTTCTCACTAAACGACTTTTAGTTTGATTCCTTGAGGGAGCTAATTATCCCTTCAGCAATCATAGGCCAGGATGAAAGGATGAGAAAAGTTAATAATGTTTTAAAATTGTTCTGAGGCAACTGAATTTGGGGAAAAAAGAATTCCCTCTTTATATTCCCTCTATAATGGCTGGGAGAGTGTTTCTCTCATGAGGTCCTGAACCTAGGTATACATGCATTTGGACTTATATACATGCATCAGCGTATCAGGATAGAAACAAAAGCAAGAGAGGAGACTGGAGGATACAGAAATTCTCACTCACTCTTCCCATGTGTTCTCTAAAGGAATCTAAAAGAGTTGTGATGTGAAGAGAAAACTGGAGAGTTTTTAATATTAGACCTCCTTATCCACCTGGCTTCAGAAGTCTGCCACAGAGCCAAATCTAAGAAAGGTCAAATATGACTGGACCCAGAAAGGAGGTACTTACCATTCATTGCCTGTATGCCACCTCCTCACCCCATCAACACCTACGCAACAAAGCAATTACACAAATGTCTGAAAACAATGACTGTTTATCTCATTTATTAAGAGTTTTTCGAAATTAACGTTGGATTCATTTTTCATCCAATATTGTATCTATAACAAACAAAGCAACAAGAGACTGTCATCTAAAGAAATTTCCCAAATAACATTATTTTAAAAACACTTGTTAATAATTTCTCATGAATGCAATTATTTACTTAATAGCTGGCATTTGAGTACAATGAAGACACATGAAAATTACTTTTTAAATCAGGACAAAAAAATATTCCGGTAACACAATCGTTTTAAAGCACTTTACTGAGATGTTTCTCACAAACTAAGGGGAGAAATAAGAGAAAAATCCTTATTTTAAAACACAAGTGAAAAGCACCAAAGACAATTTGGCACCGTAACTCTGATGAACTCCAGAGTTCCTGGTTTCCAGTTATTTTAATCTACACTGTAATTTAGTATTCAAAGCTTTCTGAAAGAATACCAAATCCAGTAATTCCTGAAATGATATATAACAAGCCGTGACACTACTCCCGATTCCTCTTATGTCCACACATACACACTAATATAGTTTACCAAACATAAATCTTCACTTGTAAATAAACAGATTAAGATTAAATATGATATCATTTTTTTAGAAACAAGATTATTAGTACCAAAGCAGACTAAAACATAAATGTTCCTAATTGAAAAACTAATAATTCCCTTTTTGCTTCAGATGGCTTCAAGTGTTCAACAATATTTGAGAGACTTTTTCATACAGGTTAAAATATAGCCTATTTGTCTTTAAGAGAGAAATGTACGAACAGTACCCTTGATTATACCCCTGCAAATAGGGCATTTTCTTAGCGAAGGGGCACATTCCTGGCATACTACCAGATGACCACAAGGAATAAATACAATAGAAACTTCTTTGTCCATACACACTTTACAAGTTCTTTCTTCTTGCAGCCTCCTCAATTGTTCTTCCAGTGGCAGACCTAGTAACAAAAAATAACTTCAGTGAAACTGTTTCTACTTCATTTCCCATTAAAAAAAATAAGGGTAATAGTTCATGTTGGTTTTAAATCTTTGTTTTACCTGAAACATCTTCTGTTGGAATATACTTCATATTCTTATCCACTGAGGAAAGAAAACATATAAAAAGCATCACTCTACTAAATACAAAACTGCTTCAACTACTACCTATTTTTTTCACCTATTTATTAAATGATGTAGATTGTAGCTATATATTATTAGGAACTGTTACATTTAGGCATACTACTTAGGAAATAAAAGGCCACTTTTTTGGAACAAGTGAAATACATACAGTTGCTAATTGGATTTATTTGCTTGTCAAACAGAGATGAACATAGTCCTAAGAATTTCTAAAATAATTTTCCCAACAAACTCACCAAATAAGTTATTATACAACGTAGAGTCAATTTCTTTTAGACAGTTTTTGAAGATGTTAGCTGCAGCATTTCCTTTAACCAAAATGGTATCAATCAGTTCTCTTGCTTGTAAAGGTATCTGTGTTTTTTGTTTAATAATATCATGTTCCTGTTTATTAATTACATTGGCCTTTAAAAGATTATCCAGGATAGGAAGCACACACGTCAACTGTTGAAAGAGAGCCATTCTATTCTTCCGAATTAATGACAAATCATCTTCATTAAAAAAAGAAAAAGAAATCCATTAGATTTTAAACTCCTTTAACTACACTGATATAGTCACTAATAACCAAATCTACAAATAATTTAGGCACTAAATAAGTTCAAAAAACAACAAAATAACTTGTTTGCATTTTAAAGTTTGTTGTTTTGGAAAACTTCCAGAGAAGTCTGTTTCTGTAACTTTTAAGTCTATATATTCACATGTCCTAGAATTCCACTTTTACTTTATTTTGTTGAAAGAGATTTTTAGAAGATAGCAAAAATTTCTCCCACCCTATATAATACTGACTTATATTTCCATTGTTATCACTTTACTTTTGTAAGTACTTTCATAGAAATTTGTCTCATTTGATACAGCAATCCTGTCAATTAAACAAGGCAAGTATTACTGCCTCTCATTTTCACATAGGGAGAAAAAAGACTCAGAGAAGAATGAGTGGTGTGTCCAAGATCACAGAAAGAATAAGCTGCAGAACCAGGTCTCCTAGATCAGTGTTCTTTTCAGCACCCCATACCTAAGATGCAGTATCGTACTGTTGTAGGGTTTGAGGAGTAAAGTCAACAGAGACCTAGGTTCCGGTGTTGGCTTAGCCCACTCACTAGCTATGTGTCCTAATCTTTCCCCATAGACCTCAGCTTCCTCATCTGTAAAACATACATAATGGTACCTTCCTCAGAGTTGTGAGGATTGAATAACACATGTAAAGCATTTGGCACAATATGTGGTACATAGTTAACGACCATTACTATTTCATAAATGTCTATGTTTATAGCAATTAAAAACAACTACATAAGAATCAAGTCTGACATTGTTTTAAAAAAGCAAATGTTTTTCCTTTAATATCGCATCACACAAAACTCCATAGTTAATTTATATTAATGGAATATGGTAGATCCTTCTTTTGGTGTCTAAATCATTATAAAATTTAATTGTCTATTTTCAGAAAAAAATCTTAAGAGTATATCTATACAAAGTACCAGTTTAATGAGAAATAAATTATAAAAACAGAAGTCTTCTTCCCTTTTTACATCGTTCTAGAAGTGAACCACTGTATTAATCTCAAAACTTTAAAATTCCATTCTATAACCACAACTTTTTCTTCTTCCTTAATCACTCTTCTCACTGCTAACAAATTTGTTCTTCACCTTTTCAAGATCTCCATGTCATTCCAATTCTACTTGCACAAGAGCTGTCTCCTGGCTTTGCTTCAAACATCCTATTCTAATCTAGGTAGCAGTCAGGTGTTTCAAGGACGTTCTCTATATTAGCACCTTTAACTTGTCTTCCCTATTCCTTACTTGGCCTTTCCCCTATTAACACTGCCAAATCTGTAATTCTTATTCTCTGACCCACACAAAGTATGAGAAAGTCATAAATCTAAGGTGACAGTGATTTCATATAACCTTAGCTGGATTTTATTACTACTTAACAATCCATAAATTGACTTGTCTTAGGCCCTTTCTTTCACTAAGTCCCTCCCACTTCCCAAGTCAATCTACCTAATGGTTTAAAAAAAACTGATGTGCTAGGAGCTATGTTCAAGTGTTTTATTTGCAATATCTCATTTAATTGCTACATAACCCTATGGGAATAGTCCTATTACTATCACCATTTTACAGATGAGAAAGCCGATGTCTGGTTGAATAAATAGCCAAGTTAGTAAATGATGGAGCTGGAATTTAAACACAAATCTGTTTCAGTGTGGAAATCCAGACTTTAAACATTTTGCTACATGGTCATGCCATAGGCTTAAGTTATTCCTATCTGTACTTACAAGCTTAAAAAGGAAAGCATCTTCCAACCTAATGCTCCAATACGTATGCAACCTTCACCTCTCTGCTGGCCCTTTAACCTTGTCTTTTGCACACTAGTCTCCCTAGCTAGTGTATATACTCCTTGAGAGCAACCACTATGATTAGCACAGTATTTGGCACTGGTGCTCATGCTCAATAAAAATTTATTGAAGAAATAAATGATTACTCAAAATACTTGTTTTGAGGGGCTGAGACTTAATACTACTTGGATGAAAAGAAAAATCCGTTTCCCTGTTATCCTTGGATTGGGCAGGTAGTTCTCATCAAACCCCAGAATTTCATAGTAAGTTCTATTTTTTATATGAGGATCACTTAGCAAGGATTAGGGAGTAAAACATCATATTAAAAATATGATTTGCAGAAACTTAAAAAAAAAAAAAAAGGAAAAAAAGACCTGCATCCAACTTTAACATCTTGCTCTTTCAAAACAATTTAAATCAGTTATGTATGAGAAAGAAATGCAATACAGCTCAAGAAAGAGCTTATTATGCTAAAATGCTCTGATTGGCATAAATCAGGGAATCTCATCAGAAAATAAACATACAGAAAAAAGCTGTAGTCGATGGCTTTCAACTTGAAGCAATTGAGAGGGGTAGAAAAGGAGGGATGGTTTCAAAATGACTGGAGGACTGCTTCCAGCAGTTAGTGGATGTGAAACAAGCATGTTGTCCTGTAACATGTGAGACAGTCCTAAGAGCTCCTTTGAGAAATAATGCAAGTGACTAACATTCCCAAATACCTGATGCCATTTCTTCAGCTTGTCTTTCCTTCTCCTCTTCTCTTTTTTCATCTTCGGCATTAAGAAGTGCTGATACAATATCATTAACTGTTTTGTAGTTCTCTCCTGTTGTCAGGATTTTACTCTGAACTGTTTGTTTTACCAGGTTTCTGCTAAAGCCCATTTCCAAGGCAGATTTAACCACAGGTGTATTCATCATGACGGCATCTTCTGAAGAACTTTCTCCTGATCCAAAACGAATAACTATTTGAAAAGACACATGCTAATATTAAATTCTACAAACACAAACCTATGGAAAAAATTATTACAACACAATCTTTATTCATCCTTTACTCTCACATTCTGGTAATGGAGATGAGCTATATAAATCAATTACCTATAACTCCAATAGAAGTTTAAACTTCATAATGGTCAAATGAGAATACGATTAATTGCTATACTTTTTTAAAAACCCACCTTCTGGCTACATCCTAGACCTACTTAATCAAAGAGTCTCTAAGGATAAGAATTAGGAATCTGCGTCTGGCGCAGTGGCTCACGCCTGTAATCCCAGCATTTTGGGAGGCCGAGGCGGGTAGATCACAAGGTCAAGAGATAGAGACCATCCTGGCCAACATAGTGAAACCCCATCTCTAATAAAATACAAAAATTAGCTGGGTGTGGTGGCGCATGCCTGTAGTCCCAGCTACTCGGGAGGCTGAGGCAGGAGAATTGCTTGAACCCGGAAGGCAGAGGTACGGTCATTTTTGGATACCAATATGCTACACAAACTTAGAAATGAGAAATAATCTTCTCCACCCAGGAAAGTGGAGGAAAATCACAAAGACTTCATGGAAAAGTAGCATTAGAGTTTGGACTTGAAGGATGGACAGGGTCTAGATAAGTGGATAGCTGATGTAGAGAGAATAACATAAACAAAAATGGGAAGTACAGTAAAATAGAAGATCACCCAGAAGATGTAGTGAAAAAGTATGGCTTAAGAAGTAATTAAAGCAATATGATTTTAGACAGTGACAGGTGCTCTGAAGAATAAAGTAGTGAAAGGTCATTAAAAGAAACCAGGAAGCAGGAAGATACTGTAGACAGGGTAGTTGGGAAAGCATTTCCTGCTAAGAGTCAATGCTAGCCCATATGATACTTCTGTGTAAAATACAAAATAGCATAATTCTTCAAAACACTACCGCCATCTTCTGGGAAACTGTTATAATGAATATATAAATATACAATGTCAACAAAGTGCTCTCTTGTTTAAACATGCGTGGAATCCCTGTCCGAAGAAATGGCACCAGAACAAAGACTTAAATAAGAAGGAGTGAGCTCTATTTCACTTTTAAGTGCATGCCTTGAGGAAATACTTAATGTTCAGGGTAAGAGACATGTTAGAGGATCATTACAGCAATATTTACACCAGGAAAAAAAAAAAAAAAAACAGAAATAGCTCTCAGTAAGGAATGGATAAATAAAATGCAATATGCTGGACTACTGTGAAGAAATTTAAAAATAAACAAATGAACTAAACTGGTATATACCTAACCCATGCTACGAAGCTCTGGGTGTTAGAAGTTAGAAATGGAACTGTATATAAGCATCAGAGGGGAATTTGGCATTGCCTACAGTATTTAGTTCTTTTTCTTTTCCTTATGAAGAATGTATACATCTATTACATGTGCAATTATTAATACTAGGGGGAAAAAGGAATGAGCTATGGAAATATCTCAAAGATGTCTTCTAAGCAAAGAGAACAGCAAGTGTAAAAGACTTAAGGGAAAAGCTTGACATAATCAAGAAACAGAAAGAAGGTGGTAGAATGTAATAGAGGAGGACAAGGTCCAGATGAGTAGAGCCTTTCTAAGAGTTTATATTTTACTCTAAGTTTGCTAGAATATTCTAGGAATGTTTTAAGCATGCAACTGATAAAACTTGACTTGTGTTTTCAGAAGATGACTCTGGCAGCTAGGTGGAGATGTACTTTAATGGGGTAAACTGGAATCAGGAAGACTTGTTAGGATGTTAGACACAGATGATGGTAGGTTGGATTAGGTTAATAGTGATAGAGATGGTGAAATGTAGTCAGATTTGGGATATTTTATGAAGGTAGAAATGAAAAGACTTCTAACAGATTAAATATACAACTAAAGGAAAGAGAAGAATCAGGGATGATGCCTAATTTGAGCCAACTTTTAACACTAGGAAATGAGTACCACTAACTGAGATGGGGAAAACCAAAGAAGACAAATCTGAGGGATGAAGAATGGGAAGAAAATTTCTGGTTTGGTCATATTAACTCTACAATGTTTGTTAAGCCAAGCACAGATTTAAACAGTCAGCTGGACATTCCAGCTTGGGGCTCAGGAAATGGCGAAATAAATTTAAGCTGAGCTTTGAGGGGACCCATCATTTTAAAGTTTGAAAAAGGAGCAGCCAATAAAGGAAATTGTTCAGGATCAACCAGGGAAATAGAAAACCAAGAGTAGGGGGTCTGAAAATTCAAGCAAAAAAAATGTGTCTTAAGAAAGATGAGGCCAAGTGTAGTGGCTCATGCCCATAATCCCAGGACTATGGGAGGCTGAGGCAGGCAGATTGCTTAAGCTCAAGAGTTTGAGACTAGCCTGGGAAACATGGTGAAACTCTATATCTACGGAAAAAAAAAAAAATTATCTGGATGTGGTGGTGCATGCCTGTAGTTCCAGCTACCTGAGACGCTGAAGTGAAAGAATCACCTGAGCTGGGGAAGTCAAGGCTGCAGTGAGCCATGATCGCACCACTACACTTCAGCCTGCGTGACAAAATGAGACCTTGTTTCAAAAAAAGAAAAAAGAAAAACAAAGCACTCAATGATTATCAAATGCTGGTTAACATGTCAAGTAGTAGATTTGCTAACATGGCAGTCCTTGGCTACCATGATAATGACAGTTTTTAGTAGAACAAGTAAAAGAAAGAATTCTGAAAGGTGAAGAAGTAAAAGAAAGCAAGCATAGATAAATCTTCCTAGGTATTTTGTTGTAAAGGGAAGCAGAGTAATGAGATAATACCTGGATAGGGACATTGGTTCATGGAAGATTTCCTAGGATTAGCAAAAGTACATTATGTTTATATGCTAACATGAACGATTCAGGAGAGATGGAAAAATTGATGACTTGAGAGAAAGGGTTATGTCACTGCCAAGGTAATATTCTTAAGTTGACAGTAGGGGATGGAATAGAGGACAAGTGGAAGTATTGGCCTTAGATAAGGGCAAAGACAATTCATCTTTTATGAAAGAACAGAAAGAAAAGTACATGGATAAATTACATAGCCTAGTGGTTTTGCTGGTGAGGCAAGAAAGCAACTCTCATTTGGATTCTATTTTCTTAGGGAAGTAAGGTTATAAACTGACCGTAAGGTGGGAAGAGAGTATTAGAAAATTATCAAGGGAGAAAACAAGAAACAGTCACTTTAAAGATGGACAAAGTGATTTTAAGAACTATGGTAGAACTGCAGGGCAGCCTACTTGACAGCAGTGGTTATAAATTTTAAGAACAGTTCACACTGCTATCTATCTTTTCTAGGTCTATTACACAGGAGATAGTTGTCATGTACCCAAGTACTCGTATTCCTATTTTCTAGTCAAATACTACTAAATCCTTCATGCAATCCTCCTGAGCCATGGTTTCTAAGACTCTTACACATCTTGGTCACCTTCTCTGATCCAGTTAACAAATCTGCCAATACCTTTCTTGAAATGCTGTGCCACAAACAGAATGGCCCTTTGTAGATGTGACTGGTACATAAAACAGTGGATTATTACCTTAGCCATTTTAGATACCATATGTGTATTACATAAACCGACAGATGTGGCTAACATTAAGCTCTAATCAAAAGCTATACTATTTCCTGCCCTTGCATTGAAATACAACATATGTGACTTAAATACCCAACATCTAGTCCAATTCTTGAATCACATGTGAACTGACCTTTTCCAAATCATGCTTGCTCACAGCAACCTTTTCCTTTCTGGAGGGCTTATTATTTGCACCTCTTATTTGGTGTTGCTTTGAGCTATTTGTTTTTCTTTTGCTTGTGTCTTATTTCTCCAGTTGGAATGTCAGCACTAAAAGTGATAAGTATAGCACTAGAACAAAGACTAGTACATTTTTAGGATCCTCTAGTGTTATTAACAACTCTCTCTCTATATATATATATATAGTATTAGTTATATATATATATAGCTATTTTATATACATATATTATATATATATATATATAGTATTAGCTAATTTCCCAGTTTTTTTCTTATGGCTTCAGAAACACTTTTAAAAAATACATACTTTGATTCCTAAAAAATTTTTTTTTTGTGATGGAGTCTCGCTCTGTCACCCAGGCTGGAATGCAGTGGCGCAATCTCAGCTCACTGCAACCTCCATCTCCTGGTTCAAGCTATTCTCTTGCCTCAGCCTCCAGATTAGCTGGGACTACAGGCACATAACCCCTGGCTAAGTTTTTGTATTTTTAGTAGAGACGGAGTTTCACTATGTTGGCTAGGCTGGTCTCAAACCCCTGACTTCAGGTGATCCACCCTCCTCAGCCTCTCAAAATGTTGGGATTACAGGTGTAAGCTACTGCACCTGGCCCATTCCTAAAATTCTTATAAAAATTTTCACTCTATACTTAAAATTACTTCATACATACTTGGTGGATCAGCAGTTTCATCTCCAGTAGTGTCTGAAGTTAACAACAGCTATGAAACAAGAGAAAATAGGTAAAATCAGAAATCCCCCAAAATCTGAAAGGAACAACACTTTTAAACTAAGTTTACTTTAAGTTAGTATATACACTCTTCTGAGAGCTGATTGATTTATGACCATCACTTTGCTTTCTTTTACCTCCTAATCACATAGATTTCCTTAAATTTCATGTTATCCCAAATTAGAATTCAAGTATTTCTCTAGTTTCAAGAAAGCAGAAAAATGTATTAGTGGTTTATCATTCCCCATTTGGAAAGTAAAAGTTTAACTGGGTTACTCTCAAAGCGTGTCAGCTCCTAACAAGTTATTTTTTGTTTGTTTTTCTGGAAAACAACAAAGAGACACTAAAGAGCCTTCTCCAATCCATCACGAATTTGTACAGTGGCATCACAAATGATTTTTCAAAATAGTAAAAACAAAAAACAATCTTTTTAAAAAAGCCCTAAACAATCAAGTTGGTTACAAAAATAAAAATCAAAGGTGTCATTAATATGAATGAAATATGTAACTACAATTAATAAAACAGGAATAAGTATAACTTCTTTTCTTTTTTTGAGACAGAGTCTCGCTCTATCTCCAGACTGGAGTGCAATGGCGCAATCTTGGCTCACTGCAACCTGCACTTCCCGGGTTAGAGTGATTCTCCTGCCTCAGCCTCCCAAGTAGCTGGGACTACAGGTGCGCACCACAACACCTGGCTAATTTTTGTATTTTTAGTAGAGACGGGGTTTCACCATGTTGGCCAGGATGGTCTCGTCCTCTTGACCTTGCGATCTGCCCACCTCAGCCTCCCAAAGTGCTGGGATTACAGGCGTGAGCCACTGCCTGGCCAGAAATAAGTATAACTTCTAACATAGGTTGGTGCAAAAGTAATTGCAGTTTTGGCCATGACTTTCAATGGCAAAAACCACGATTACTTTTGCACCAACCTAATAATATTTTTGTTATTATAAAGCAGAATTCAATGTTGTTAATTTTAAAAAGGTACTTACCTGTTCAAGAAGATGAGGATATCTACCTTGAATCTCATCAACAAACTCTTGCCCTTTCATTCTTATCAAGAACTCACACCTAAAACATATGAGGAAAATTATTTTTAAAAATTGTTTCATATCAAATATAACCTGATCACTCTAGAAAAATGGTTTTCAGATCTCTTATTGTACTTCACAGTAAAAACATTTTATATCACAACCCAGAACACATACATAACAGGAACAAAATTATCATAAAACAATATACATCTTACTATATGTTATATATCATGATATTTTCTATTTCAATCCCTTAACACAACAATAAAAAGAAAAGCATGTGCACCTACAAAGGGGAACAAGCTGACTCCTGAAAAATGCTGTTACACACAATTTATTTTGTACTTAAAGTGGACTACTTAACAGTTTCACATACTATTAACTCAGTATTCCTAAAATGTGATCTTTCACAATTTAACTGCTAACCTTTCTTTAATGCTCACTCTTCTGTTACATTTGAACCACAATCAACTACCTTCCCTCCAAAAAATATAGAATCAAATATTTTTATCTACATATAATGTGATAGTGTTTCTCAAATATTTGTTTTTAAACTGATATGGCTTCTCAAAGATGTTCCAATAAGTTCACATACCATCTATATCCATTCTATTCCTTTTGTTTCTTCAACAAACGATACTACACAACTGGATACTCATATGGGGGAAAAAAAAAACCTCTGACTTATCCCCATATTATATGCAAAAGTAAAGTAAAAATGGATCATATACCTAAATATAAAACCTAAAATAATAAAACTTTAGAAAAAAGCTCAGGAGAAAAATCCTTTTGTCTTTATATTAGGTAAAGAATTATTAGATAAAAGACCAAAAACATAATCCACAAAAGATAAAATTGATAAACTGACATCATCAAAATTGAAAACATCTGCTCTTCAAAAGTCAATGTTAAAGAAATGAAAAGCCACAGCTCAAAGAAAGTTTCCAAGAGTGATATCAGCAAGATAGCAGACTAGGAGTCAATAGCCTGCTTCCACCCAAAAACGACAACAAAGAGGCAGGCAGCTATCCACAAATACAGCTCTGGGAGGACAAAACAGCCCAATTAGGCTACAGCAATACAGTGGGGAAAGAAAAAGGAGAATAACCACAAAGAAAGGACAGCTAGGAGATCTGCATAGCAGGGACATCTGGAGAAGAAGGGGTGAGGGCTATCTGTATCAGTCATGTGGTGAGTGCCATCACAGTCCTCAGTGGCAAAGACCGCTAGGCTCCTCCCCAGAGCAGGCCCCCGGAGACATCCAATAACCCTCAAGATAGCCATAGACTTCCTGCAGGTTTCACAGTAAAGGATCCCATAGTGTTCATTGATGCCAATCCTAGCAGCCTACTCTGCAGAGGACACTGACAGCTTTCACCATTAAGGTAACCGACACCCACTGCTGCTCTGAACCCCCTGGAGAAAGAGATACTACTGCACTCCTCACCCTGAAAAGGAGCACTCTTGCACTGTCCAGAGACAGTGCAGCCCCCTCACCCCACACATGCCTGAGACCTCAGAGCCACAGCTGCTCCACATGTACTATGCATTTAAGACTCTTGCTCTGTGGCTGCTTTAATCACATACTCTCCAGATCCCAGCTCTCTGGCTGCTATGCACAGCTGCACTCCACACCCAACTCAACAGCTGCTCTATGTGCACCCACATCTGAGGCACCACAAGCACCACTGCTGCAGGGCAGTCAACATCCTGAACCCTAGAGCCGCTGTCTTTCTGCAGGCACTTGCACTCCAAACCTCAGCTCTGTAAGCTGCTCTACAGGTGTCCATGCCATCAGAGACATCAGTGCTGCCACCACCACCAACACAATGGAGCCCAAAGCCAGAATCTGTGTCGAGAAGAAACCTCTTGGCCATGACATCTCCCATGGGAGAAAAAGTGATCAAGACGTCCCCAGCAGCCTCTGCCACTATAGACCAAAAAAACCCTTACTGCAGGAATGGATACCTGCAGTCTTGGATGTTGAGGACCCCTGCAATCCTCACTGATGACGATCTGCTAATAGAGCTGCATGGAGTTTACAATGCTGGGTCTTTCACAGAGCTGGAACTACCACACCTATAGGCTGGTGCCTCACACTCATCCACAGGCAAAGGTCTTTCCTCAAAACAAAACAAAACAAAAACTAGTTTGTAATGCCTAAAAGTAATTCTTCCATCAAATACACAGATAACAACACAAGGCCACAAGAAACAGAAAGGGAAAAAAAAAAAGGATACATGACATTACCAAAGAAGCACAGTAATTTTCCAGTAACCACCCCCAAAGAAATGGAGATCTATGAACTAAAGATAAAGAATTCAGAAATAACTGTTTCAAGCAAACTCAGTAAGCTACAAAAGAACACAGACAATGATATAAAAACTATATACAAACAAATGAGAAATTCAACAGAGAGATAGAAATAATAAAAAGAAACATTCAGGAGCTGAAGAACATTTAAAAAATGCAATAGAGAGCATCAATAGCAGACCTGATAAAGCAGAAGAAAGAACCTACGAACTCAAAGACAGGTCATTCGAAATTATCTAGTCAAGAGAAGAAAAACAGAAAAAAAAAAAGAATAGTAGAGAAAGCCTACCTGAATTATAGGGCACTATCAAGCAAAACAATATTTGCATTTTAAGAATTCAAAGCCATGCACAATGGCTCACACCTGTAATTTCAGCACTAAAGGAGGCCAAGCCCAGTGGATCACATGAGGTCAGGAGCTCAAAACCAGCCTGTCCAACACGGCAAAACCCCGTCTCTACTAAAAATACAAACATTAGCTGTGCATGGTGATGCACATCTGTAGTCCTAGCTACGTGGGAGGCTGAGGCAGGATAATCACTTGAACCTGGGAGGTGGAGATTGCAGTGAGTTGAGATCATGCCACTGCACTCCAGCCTGGGTGACAGAATGAGACACCATCTAAAAAAAGAGGAGGTGGTTGAGGGAGAGGGAGGAGGAGGAGGAGGAAGGAGGAGGAGGGAAAAAGGAGTAGGAGGAGGAGGAGAAGGAATACTTCCAAACTTATTTTATGAAGCCAAGCATTTCTTTGATACCAAAGCAAGACCAGGACAACATAAGACAAGAAAATTACAAGCCAATAGCCCTGATGAACACAGATGCAAAAATCCTCAACAAAATACTGCAAACTGAATTCAGCAGCACACTAGAAGAATCATATACCATGATGAAGTGAGATTTATCCCTGGGATGCAAGGATGTTCAAGACCAGCCTGGTGAAACTACTCTCTACTAAAAATACAAAAATTAGCTGGGTGTGGTGGCACAAACCTGTAGTCCCAGCTACTCAGGAGGCTGAGGCAGGAGAATCACTTGAACCTGGGAGGCAGAGGTTGCACTGAGCTGAGACTTCACCACTGCACTTCAGCCTGGGTGACAGAGCGAGACTCCATCTCAAACCAAAAAAAAAAAAAGAAAAGAAAAAAAAGAAAATCCTGCCATTTGCAACATGAATGAACCTGGAAGGCAATAGGCTAAGTGATCAAAGCCAGACAGAGGAAGACAAATACAACTGAACCTTAAACAACACAGGTTTCAACTGCACATGTCCACTTACATGCAGATTTTTCTCAACCAAATACAGATCTTATTTACAGATGTGAAACCCATATATTTGGAGGGCTGACTTTTGGATGCACAGGTTCTGCAGGGTCACCTTTAAGACTTCAGTACATGCCAATTTTGGAATACATGGGGGTCCTAGAACCAATCCTCCACGCATACCAAGGGACAACTATACTGTATGGTATCACTTATTTATGGAATCTAAAAAAAAGTCAAACTCATAGAAACAGAGAGTAGAATGCTGGTTGCCAGGGATAAGGAGGTGGGTGAAATGGGAAGATGTTGGTCAAAGGACACAAACTTTCTGAGGATCTAACGTACACAACATGGTGACTATAGCTAATAATATTGGACTTAATATCTGAAATTTGGAAAGACAGCATCTTTTAAGAGTTCTCACAAAAAAAAAAAAGTTACTACATAAGGTGATGGATTTACTGAGATTAAAGATTATTCACAATTGAAATGTGGGCAGGGCTCAGTGGCTTATGCTGTAAGCTCAGCACTTTGGGAAGCCAAGGCGGGTGAATCACTTGAGATCAGGAGTTTGAGACCAGCCTAGCCAACATAGTGAAACCCCATCCCTACTAAAAACATAAAAACTACTGAGCTTAGTGGTGCACGCCTATAATTCCAGCTACTCAGGAGGCTGAGGCTTGAACCCAGGAGGTGGCGGTTGCAGCTGAACTGAGATCTTGCCATTGCACTAAGCAGTGATAGGTGATGGAATAAGACACTGTCTCAAAAAAATAAAAAAAGGAAAAAGAAATGTGTTGTTTTCATAGAAGTATTTACAAAATGCACCCCTACATCTTCTCCCTTATTTAATCATTTAAAACAAAACACAAGTTACAAAAACAAAGATTTTGTTTTTGTTTTATAAAGTACAAAATGTAGTAGTTCCAATATTGGAATTTGGAAGCTGTTTTTGTCTTTGATGCCACAACATGAATTAAATTTCAAATTAAATGTATACAATCCCATAGAATCCAGCATAATTAAGTCATTTAAAAGTCTGATAAGACATGCTTTTTAATATAATTTTAAGCATAATAATTTAAGTAAAACATCAGTTTTCAGAGTATAAAAAGGTTAAAATTTATCTTGATATATTATGAATATTAATGATATAACTTTAAAAAATACAACTTTTTAACAATGTACTGATCCATAATAAAGTATCTGTTACTTCAAGTTTCTTTTTCATCACATATCATACGAAATGACGAAAAAATTTTTTAAATTTCCTCAAGGGGTTCAAGAGATTCTTCATTATTGTGAAAGATACTCACAGGTAAAAACACAATCTATACTGTATTATGATTCCACTTCTATGTGGTGCCTAGAGTGGTCAAATCCAATAGAGACAGAAATAGAATGGTGGGGCAGGGGGTGGTGGCTCACACCTGTAATCCCAGGCCTTTTGGAGGCAGAGGCGGGCAGATCACTCGAGGTCAGAAGTTCAGGACCAGCCTATCCTACACGGTGAAACCTTGTCTTTACTAAAAATACAAAAAAATAGCCAGGCATGGTGGCAGACACCTGTAATCCCAGCTACTCGGGAGGCTGAGGCAGGAGAATTGCTTGAACCTGGGAAATGGAGGTTGCAGTGAGCCAAGATCATCGTGCCACTGCACTCCAGCCTGGATGACAGAGTAAGCCTGTCTCAAAAAAAAAAAAAAAAAAAGTAAAGAAATAAAATGGTGGTTGCCAGGATGTTGGGGAAAGGGGTAATTGGGAGTTAGTTCTTGATGGGTAGACAGTTTCAGTTTGGGAAGATGCAAAGGTTCTGGAGATGGATAATGGTGTGATTACAGAACAGTATTAATGTACTTTATGCCACAGAACTATACACTTAAAAATGGTTAAGATGGTAAGTGTTATGTTATGCCTATTTTATCACTATTAAAAAAAATTATCTAGGGCAACCCCTCCTCATTTTACCAATGAGGACCAAGTTCACATAGCTACTCAATTATAAAGACAATCTCTAATTCTATTTCTACTAATAATGCTGTCCCTAAATTCTTTCTAGGATATAATAAAAAAACATACTGTTAGAGACAAAGTGTCTAAAAGGAGGTAAATGACAGATTATAAAAAAAGAAAACTGTACAGAAAATTGACAATTACAATTAAAATGCGCAGATATGCCTGTTTTTTTTTAATTACCCAGGCTGGAGCGCAGTGGCACAATCTCGGCTCACTGCAGACTCTGCCTCCTGGGTTCAAGTGATTCTCCTGTCTCAGCCTTCCAAGTACCTGGGACTACAAGCATGTGCCACCATACCTGGCTAATTTTTGTATTGTTAGTAGACACAGGGTTTCACGATGTTGGTCAGGCTGGTCTCAAACTCCTGAACTCTGGTGATCCAAGGACTGCCTCGGCCTCCCAAAGTGATGGGATTACAGGTGTGGGCCACTGCACCCAGCCCAGATATGCTCTTAATAAATGCATTTTTTAATTTGCCTTATTCCTGCATCCATTCTATGTCCTTTCTTGTTTTCCTTTTCTTACCTTTTTCTAACTTACCTTCTTTTTGTTCTATTTTATATGTCTTTGTAATCCTTAAGTACTCTTTAAAAGGAGATGGGAAATAAAATGTATGGCCATAACTGTAACTGACTTACAAAAGAAAAGTACACAGAAGACTGCAGAACATTTTTCAGCAAAATAATTACAGTTAAAATGTGGTCTTTTAGAAGGATAATTCCTCAGTGGCATAAAAGAGGCTTTGTTACAATTTAAAGGTAAACTTAATCTTGTAAGCATGCCTACTTCTTGTTAGCACAGAGTTTTTTGTACAAATACCTTTTCAAAACAATTACCTTGGAAACCACTTGGCATGTTCTATCCATGGATCATCTCCAGATTCCCAACACCTCAAGCCACCATCACAACAAAAGCATTTGACATCATCGTTGCGACCTACAGGGAAAAAACAAACAAACAAATATTGAAAACACATGTTCTAATATGTAAATCAAAATAAACTGATAAAATGTAGAGTTACTTGCTTCTTACCCACATAATAAAAACCAGCACTTGCAAGCTGCTCAGGCTGAACTGGAACACTAGATGGCCAGTACATAAATGTTCTCATTCGAGCTGCATGTGTCTGCATGCTCAGATTTGAAATGCTAAACCTCAGCATTTCTAGAGAATTTTCCAAAAATGGACAGTTGGGAAAATGTCTCCGGTGTTCTGACATAGCGTCATCCTTTGGTTCCCAGTTACTGAGCTTCCCACCACAGGCAAAGCAGGCTACCCTATCTCCAGGTCCTATATAATAAAAACCAGCTCTTGCCAATTCTGATGGTGACAAAAATGTTAATGGCCACATACGGTAGGTAAGAAATCTGGCTTCTTCAGTACTCATTGCATAACTGTAGGGGTTAGTCCTCAACGGAGACAAGTCTTCGACTGCTCTAGAATTAAGAGGGTTTGATGAAAGGCTGGAGTAAGAACCACCGAACAAGCTACTATGTTCCAACGTGGGAGATAATGAATGTGCAAAATTGTTTCTCAGTGGAGACGTATTTTTAGTGGTGGATCCCAGACTAGCTGAAACCAGATTCTGAATAAAGCTACAGCTAGGATATAGCTGTTTATGCTTTTCAATAGGATTGTCTCCTAGTTTCCAGTTATCCAGCATGAGGCCACAACAGAAGCATTTGACCTTGTCATTCACACCAGTATAATAAAAACCAGCACGAGCAAGACTCCTTTCTGACACAGGAACACCGGCAGGGAAAGTTGAATATGTAGACATTCTGTAGAGTTCACAGGAAAAGTCATACTTCATTTTCTGTTTGCTGCTGTTTGTCCAATCTGACAAAATCGTGCTATCTTCCATTACACTCTTAATTTTTTGATACGAGGGACCTGGGAAAAGTCTTTGGGAGGCAGTTTTGTGCATGAGTAGGTGATAGTACTGTTTGATAGCTAAAACATTCACTTGAAATTTCTTCACACGAAATAAGACCTTTTATCACAAAAAGAAATCAATGATAGACTCTTACGTAGAATTCACTATACTTTCTTGACTGGATTTATCTCAGTTTATATTCAGGTAGGATGAGTATCTCTCTGAATTACCAAGATACTACTTAGAACACAACTCTTTGGGGTTGCAGTCACTCTTTTAGGTAACCTAAGTGCTATTTGTTCATAATCTGTATAATACTAATCAAAAGCCCAGAAAAAGTCAATGCACTTCTGAAAATGTTAAAACTCCTTGATTTTTCATGGAGATTTATATTCTCAAAATTTTAAGCAACTACAGAATACCTAAATTATGCCGTTTATCAATGTTTGGTTACAAGCTATTAAGCCTGGATAACAGGACAATTACTGATTATGCCACAAGGTAAAAAATTATATGCAGGCGTCTTTCCCTATATGCACTTTAATATGACAACCCCCAAAAAAATCTCATTTTATTCCAATAAACAAAAGTAATTAAAATCTTCATATGGTCACACTATTTAAAGGCTAAATTCACACATCTTATCATCAGAGTATTTACATAAGTGGGCTATATTACTTCAGCTGACAACTTTTGGGGAAGCCAACACCCACAAGCTTTGTTGAACCTGTGCCAGTTATAGTGTTTGATGTCAAATGAACTTTGCTTAAAGTTCACAGACTGTAAACTCTTCTATCTTGCTTAAATATCATTTGTATTTATTTCCATTTCCTGCAGCATCATGTCAATTTTCTGCCTAACTCTGTATACAACTGTATTATGCTTGATCAACTAAAGGTATTTTCTCCATAAACTTAGTTAACCGTAAAATTTCCACAGCACACTTTTTACACTGCATTTAAAAGCTAAATAACCTGTTCATCATTTAAGGACGATTCAGCTATAATTATCAGTCATGTTGTAATTAAACATTACTCAATTTGTCAGAAGATCTAACTTGTCCTTTCTAGCATTATCAGAAATGCCTAAAATAGTGTATTACCAAAAAAGTACTGCTTAGCATAATGTATCAATAATCAACTCTACTAGCCTTCTTTCTGAAAACTCTTCAATGTTTTAAAAATATAATTCATACACAAAATTACACTCCATAGAATTCAAACTATATCCCTTTATAAAGTTTCGAGATCTTCATAATGGGATTTATTACTGCAGGGTGAAAAATAGGGAGAGGGAGATTCTTCAGGGCTGTAAATCTGAAAAGAAAAAACAAAAGGTATTTTAGAAAACTGTATTTGCATGGCAAATAGAACTTACATACTCTTCAATTTATTCAGTAAAGTCAAAGAATAATTTACACTTTAGATAATACATCTTGGCCGGGCGCAGTGGCTCACGCCTGTAATCCCAGTACTTTGGGAGGCCAAGGCGGGCGGATCACGAGGTCAAGAGATCGAGACCATCCTGGCCAACATGGTGAAACCCCATCTCTACCAAAAAATACAAAAATTAGATGGACGTGGCGGCGCGCGCCTGTAGTCCCAGCTACTCGAGAGGCTGAGGCAGGAGAATTGCTTGAACCCAGGAGGCGGAGATTGCAGTGAGCCGAGATTGTGCCACTGCACTCCAGACCGGCGCCTGGCGACAGACCAAGACTCCGTCTTTAAAAAAA